>PRKT01000001.1:4022376-4074262 GCA_003671525.1 Saccostrea glomerata | reverse complement strand
GGGGGGGGGGGGGCTGGCCCCCCTGTTGCTACGTGCCTTGATCCTATTTTGTATTGTTTTGTGGACTTTTGATCTTGCATACTGTTCGTTATCTTCATATGATTCATGTAATACATATAATCTAGTTTTCAATATTTTTGACATTTACATATTTAATTATCAATACTAGTATTCTATATTGTATATTACCAAATCCCGTGACATAAAAGTTATTAAATTTATAATTCTAATTAATTTGAAGTATTTATCATATCATATTCAAAGTCACTCAACATATCTACCAGTATTTCTCATCAATCTAGGAAAGTAATGTATAACTTAATTTTATACCGATTTGACTTTAACAAGAGGCCCATGGGCCTTATAGGTCACCTGAGTATCATGCAACAACTCTACATCGATTAATTTTGGTTCATGTTTTAAACTAGACATCATGGCATTCAGAATTTTGAAAGAGGTACCATTGCTTATCATAACTATAAGCTTAGCATGTTTAGTTTGGTTACTTAATACCCATAGACAGAGTAGGGGAACAAAAAAAAAATGCATTTCAACTAATCAGTAATATTCAGCAATAATCAGCATAGTGCCACTACCACACATGAACCCCTGACCCTTGGTCCACACATTTCACAATTTTGGAAAAGGCACCCTTGCTTATCAAAAATATTTGATTAATACAAAAGAGAAGATTTCAATCAATTAATTCATTTTCAGTATATAAGTAGAACCCCCCCCCCCCCCTATGGTACCCCTTACCAAGGGGCGTTGAAATGGTGTGTTCCCCGAACGTCTAAAACTTATATCAACAGTATAATTATCACACTCAATTAAGGGGCCCCTCTAAGGGGCACAGGTAGAGTTTACCTGTGTTACCTGTGTTTTACACGCTGCATTTCATTTCCGGAAATATGCATAGCATTTCCGACATTTTTTTTATTTCATTTCCGACATTTTTTGTTTTCATTTCCGACATAATTTTGTTTTCATTTCCGGAATTTACCTGTGCGGCAATTCAATGTTTTCTATGCTTAGTTAAAATGGAATTTTAAAAGTATTTATTACAAAATATTGATAAAAGATAAGAAAAAATAAATTTAAAAAAAATATATACACATATATGCATACATGTGGCACTAAGTCTAGGTAAATGAGTTCAATGAGCATAAACTTTTTCACCACATCTAATGTGCACTAAATTAGATGTCAGTAACAACAGTACCACACTGTCCAAGTCATTGATAGATTTACAAAACTCAAATAAAGGATTTCAATGATTTATTTATGATTTTTTTCTTTAAATTTTTCATAAGTAAAGTATTCAAATATGTTACTTAAAGTACTACATATGTAGTTATAAAATGTCGGAAATGAAAACAAAAAAATGTCGGAAATGAAAAATAAAAAATATCGGAAATGAAAAATTGATAATTACCCAAAATTCCGGAAATGAAATGCAGCCGTTTTACACTGTATGAATAAACTACCTTACAAGACTGTGTCAAAGACTTATATAGGGAAAATCTTAGCAATAAATCCTATTAAATAAATTAAATGTTATTCAAATTTTTAAATATTTTTACTCAAATTTTCCAAGAATTTACAGGGTATTTTAGTCAATTGATATTATTAATAAAAAGAATTAATTAAAAGAATTTAAATGTTATATGTAATATTGTATTTAAATGCATTTAATGTATTTAAACAAAGAAAATCTTTCATTTTTCTTTAAAAAATATTCTAGACTATTTAATTTTTTTTCAATCCATCCGTTGAATTCAGTTTTTTTTATGGTGCTTAATAATTTTTATGTTCATTTTTAGCTAAAGTTTTAAAGCATTTACTCTGAATACATTGAATGTTATAACAATTTATTTTCAAAATCATATTTAGTCTCCACGATAAAACTTAAATCTTAAGATTATTATTTTTATGTATTTGTGAAAATGTACAAAGAAGCGTAGCATTCAATGATTTGAAAACAAATCACTTTACTGTGAATTTTGAATATAATTTCAACTAACAACATAAATTATGAATAATTGGTTATGAGGCTGGTAAGATCAGTTCACTTTGAAAATTAGATGAAAGGAAATTACTGTCAAGGATGCACTGAATTCGTCCAAGCCATGTTCTAAGCTGTGAATTTAAAAAAAAAACACAAGCTATCAAATGGTATATATACAAGACTGAAATTCACCACAGCATCAGTCTTCATCTACACCAAGAACAATGGCAAATGCACAGCTGAATGTTACGTACATCACAAACAGAAAAGGTGGTCACAACTTAACTTTGCATGGATACATCTACCGAATTCATCGCAGGACATAGACAAAGCTCTACTGGAAATGCATCGTTGAAGAAAAACCTGTGCTTATGAGACCCAATAAATGTGAACAAATTAAGTGCTTATTAATGTATAGAACTGAAGTTATATAAACTCTGTTTTCCATTTTAATATTGAATATTAATATTGGAAAGCATATAAGATAGTATTTAAAATGTTATAGTAATGAAGAGTGCTAAAAGTGTTTTATGTATTTTAAAAATGAAATATTTGTAAATAATAAACTTGTTACTAGTATCACTTTTCATATACTGTGTCATTGTGCTTGTAATGAAATGTACTGGAATAAAAATATATATATGAAAAACACTTGTTTGGTATGTTGAATTATAGTTATTTAATCAAATAAATTATGGTTTGGTACATATTGGATTCTTTATCAAAAAAATAAATAAATTTGTCTGATTTAGATTGTTAAATCAAGATAACACAGGTAACACAGGTAAACTCTACCTGTGTCCCTTAGAGGGGCCCCTTAATAGAGTGTGATAATTATACTGTTGATATAAGTTTTAGACGTTCGGGGAATAAACCGTTGAAATACACAATTCAGGAAGAATGGCCCTTGCTCATCATAGCTATATAGGTAGTTTATATGCTTAATACCCAGTAGCAGATCAGATTTTCAAACAATTTCTGCATTTTCTCTATTTAACCAATAGAGCCCCGCCCTAACAACAGAACCTCTGACTCTGGGGTCATAAAATTCACAAAGGTATTCTTCCACATCATAACTATGTATTTAGTTAGTTTATTTGATACCCAGGATCAGAGAAAAAGATTTTTTTTTAATAATGTATTTTCACTATACCCCTGACCCTGGAGCCATATAAATTCATAATTTTGGAAGAGGCATTCATGCTCATCATTACTATATACTTAGTTAATTCACTGAATACCTAGCTGCAGAGAAGAAGATTTTCAAACAATTTCTGCATTTTCTCTATAGAATCAATTAAGAGCCCCACCCTAACACCTAACACCAGAACCCCTGACCCTGGGACCATAAAAGTCACAATTTTGGAAGAAGCATTCTTGCTCATCATAACTATATACTAAGTAAGTTTGTTGAATACCCAGCAGCAGAGAAGAAGATTTTCAAACAAATTCTGCATTTTCTCTATATAATCAATAGAGCCCCGCCCTGACACTAGAACCCCTGACCCTGGGGCCATGTAATTCACAATTTTGGAAACGGCATTCTTCCTCATCATAACTATATACTTAGTTAATTCATTGAATACCCAGCAGCAGAGAAGAAGATTTTCCAACAATTTCTGCATTTTCTCTATATAATCAATAGAGCCCCGCCCTAACACTAGAACCCCTGACCCTGGGGTCATAAAATTCACAATTTTGGAAGAGGCATTCTTGCTCATCATAACTATATACATAGTTAGTTTGTTGAATACCCAGCAGCAGAGAAGATTTTCAAACAAATTCTGCATTTTCTCTATATAATCAATAGAGCCCCACCCTTACACCAGAACCCCTGACCCTGGGGCCATGAAATTCACAATTTTGGAGACGGCATTCTTTATCATCATAAATATGTTTTTGGTTAGTTTATTTAATATACAGGAGGAGAGAAGATTTTAAAAGAAATAATGCACTTACACTATATAATTAATAGAGCCCCGCCCTAGCACTAGAACTCCTGACCCTGGGGCCATAAAATTCACAATTTTGAAAAAAGGCATTCTTCCTCATCATAACTATGAACCTAGTAAGTTTATTTAATACCCAGGAGCAGAGAAGAAGATTTTTAAAGAAATAATGTATTTTCTCTATATAATCAATAGAGCCCCGCCCTTACACCAGAATCCTTGACCCTGGGCCCATGAAATTCACAATTTTGGTAGAGGACTCAATGGTCATTACATTCATGCTTACAGTTTGACTGCTTGATGTCCAGGAGTAAAAAAGAAGATTTTTAAAGATTGCACTAATTTTAGTGGTTTTGGCCCCACCCCTAAGGCCCCAGGGGGGCAGGGACCATGAAATTCACAGTTTCTGTTTCCCTTCACCCATAGATGCTTTATGTAAAATTTGGTGGAAATTGGTTGAGTGGTTGCAGAGAAGAAGCTGAAAATGTTCAAATGTTAACACACGACGAACGACGCACGACGACGGACGAAAACAGATAGCAATAGGTCACCTGAGTTTACTTAGGTGACCCAAAAACTGAACACGTTCAAAACGATGTTCATAGAAGCGAAATTTCAATTAGTTTCTTGATTTTGAGAATAACATTGCAAGACACATACACCGGAAATGACGCAACCATTGTACTTACTCGTCAAACAACAAAAACAAAAGAATCAAGCCCGGATATTGTTGTCCAGCAAAGAAGTACAAGCACAGCCCGCTGCAGATTTTCCAAATAAAGTTTGCTCGATAAATTTTCTGGTAAGAAAAGTGGGCAATGAGTGGAGCAAAGAGGATGATGACGATCTGTAATAGAGAATTTTATCATCGTTGAGCATGAGACTACCATCTCTTGAGCAATGTAAATGTTATATGCAGTGAATTGCATTTATGGTCAATGGAGCACATTTCTAAGTAATTCATATTTAATTTGATGATGACAAAAACCAATTCATATAAATTGAAACCCTATTTAGAAATATTTACTGTAAAGTGGAATTTCATTCATTACAACGAGTTGAGCATTTCAATGTATTTCTAGCGATGGTGATGAACTGATGATGATGAAGTTCAAAGATTATATTCATATCTTAACCATATTCCTAAAAAAATTAATGGCTTTGACTAGGTACCTGTGATGAGAAAGGAACGAATCCATAAAAGGTACTCCTGGCCCGGTGTGATATATAATTGTCTGGTACCAGCTGATCACATAAAATAGCTAAAAAGCTTAACAAATACGTTTTATGAAACTCCTGGAAAAAGTTCGTGATAACAAATGATACAAAGTTAACATCAGTCAGAATCTGCAATGTTTGTCGAATGAACGACTCTCGTTTTCTCTGATGCTGAACTTGATCAGCGTCTTTGTTTTTCTTTTTCATTTGGTTCAAGTCAAACTGTGTGTGACAGTGTCTGCCACAATAGTGCATCAGCGCCCAGCTCAGTAAGGCTATAATGACAGAGACAAACTGAAAAGATCTGAAGTTTTTTAGACTGCTGGAGGCATGATCCAATACCAAAACACTACTAGATCCAATAAGAGAAGCTAACGTAGAATAACGTGTGAGCACTATTCGCTTCGATGTGTCTTGTGAGATTTCAGTAAATAAGCAACAGTAGGCAAGACCTACTAATGTAAATAAAGTATCCCAAAAGCACAGAGATACAAGTAAATGAATTCCAATTATAGTCGGGTTTGAGCTCCACTGAAACCATGGGACCACAAAGGACAGTGCAAAGAAAGGTGCACCATACAAAACCATATTCCGTCGTGTAGACATCAAACGTATATTTTTGTTATCTGCACAATATGCAAATAAGGGATCATTCACAGCATTCCATATAAGAAATAGAACCTGCGCTAACTGGAACCAGGTTTCTTTGACATGGTAGATATTGAGGAAGACATTGACGTAGTAGAAGTTGAAGGCTTGGCTGATCATGTTGAATCCCGCAGCGAGAGCACAGTAAGCAAGGACCTGCTCACTGTGAGTCCTGTCCGCCATCTTAATATCTTTGTGAGATATATGTTTCAGTCATTCTGAAAAATGTAGCATTGACTTAATTCAAAATTGTATTACATATATATTTAATGTCTCAATAAAAAACACTGAGGTTAAAAAATTTTATTACATTATACTACGGAAGCCCTGGAGGGACATTGACTTACTTGTTATGACTTATTTGTTATAACTTTTTTGTTTTGACTTATTTGTTGTGAATGTTTTGTAGCTAGAGATAACTAAGTGTAAAAGGCTATTGAATCCTGTTGCTTGGCTTACTTTTATAATAAAAATAATGTTTAGTCCTATTTAACTGTGGTTTTGATTGACGAATTGTAGTTTAACGTCCAGAACAGTTGGTATTTCTAAAGTAAATATTATTTTTGTTGTTATAACTCAATTCTTATTTCCTTAAAGTAATTACTTAATTCTTATATGTAACTTCCAGTTTGCATAATGATTGAAGACAAGAACATGGCTATAATTTTATCTTGTCATTAGTAATAAATTCAAGGACATTTTTTTTCTGAAACTATACGTAACCTCCATCTACACGCCACTTTTTGTGAAGTAAACTTGTCATAACAAATTTAAAATTACAAGAACTTAAAGTTAAGTCATAAGAACTAAGTCTAAACACATAAGAAATAAGTCAAAACACATAAGAAATAAGTCAATATCACTCAAGGGCGTCCGTAATTAACAGATAAAATTTTAGTAATCACATAAGTTTTGTAAGTTTAACTACAAAACTACAATTCATCGATCTCAATAGCTTACCTACAGTTAGTTAGAACTAACAAAAAAAATCTCAAAACAAATAAGACAAAACAAAAACGTTATAACAAATAAGTCATAACAAGTAAGTCAATGTCCCTCCAGGGCTTCCGTATTATACCGTAATTTATTTTTATAATAAAAGTGAAATTCAATCATAGTATAAGAGAATATCAGAATTGTGACAAAAATCTCGATTTTACTTTTCAAAGAGCGCGCCGAGAAAATACTTACATGTTTGATATAAAGAAAGTATAAATCATCCTTACAAAGAGTAAACTGCCAGAGTGTCTCCAAATATGTCGCTGAAATCCATATTTTCAATGTTTTAAATTTTGCATTTGCTTAGTAACTATAACTTCACATTATGCGAAAAGATAGGAAAAATCAAAGTTAAAATGTTGGAAACATGAAATTCAAAATTTTGTAGTTTCATATGTAATTTTTGTCACTCGTGGGACAAGCTTAGACTTGCACTCGCGAAAACAAAAAATAAATTCGATATTCAGATATTTATAATAATATATATATATATATATATATATATATATATATATATATATATATATATATATATATATATATATATATATATATATATATATATATATATATATATATATATATATATATATATATATATATATATATATATATATATTCTTTCCCATTTTTCTTGTCCAGCAGCACAGTGTTTTCATTTAAAATTTCGAAGAGTATTTTAAAAAAAAAACTTTTTAACCTGAATGGCTGACCATAGTTATTTGTTCAATCGCTTTCGCGTCATGTAATATAGAAATGACCACTACATATGTATAAGGAAAACTAATATTAAGTAAGGTTAAACTAATTTTTAGTAGATTACCTTCATCACAAGGACATGTTCTATGCGCTGTTAATCCCACTTATTCTAGCAGACGGACGGTCTTGAACTTGAAACGACGTGTCAATATTTATAAATAAGGTAGCCTAAAATGGTCACATAGACATACATTGAGACTATGATGAGATTGAATTATAAAAATTATTTCAATGCACATCTTAGTGTCAACATTTATGACTGATTATTTATTTTTTAGTACTTCTAAAGTCACTTGCCCTTGTAACAGCGTATGTGCATCTAAAATATTCTTAACTTTCAGTTTTCACAGAACTAAAGTTAAAAATAGAAAGATATAATTATGTGAAAAGCACTGACAGCAGAGTCTGTGTCTTCATTTTAAAAATAATGGTTCTAAGAAAACTGTTGCAGAACCTCAAGGTCGTTATTCTACGTAAAAGATGGAAGAATGTAAAATAAGTGCTACCAAAATATTAACCATGTAAATAAAAATTTACATGAAATATATGGAGATAACAGTATTCAGCTCAAAAGTCCATAAAGGAAGCTCTAAATCTTCTTCTTCTTCTTCCGGTATAGTGCAGGGCCTTTTGGGTATCATCGCACTTTGCTAAAACAGGACACAGGCGCAGTGGAGAGTCCTCTATTTACAATTAAAAACTGGATAAAAACACTACTGTCACCTTAAGGTTTACCTACTTTTCCCAGCCCCGACTTGAATACTAGTAAGTCAAGGGATTGGGCTTCTGTGACGCTGGATGGTAAAGCGTTCCACAGATGGATTCCAGATGGAATAAAGGATCCTTTATATGTGTCTGCTCTGGCAAATGGGATTTGCAGTTTTTGTTGATGACCTCTAGTAGCAGCACCAGTAGGATGGAAAAAAGGTGATAATGGAATGGCTACTAGGGAATGCAAGATCTTGTACATCAACACTGCTTTGGCGGCTTGACTGCGATGTTGTAGCGGCTCCCATTCCAGCTGCTGGATCATGGAGGTGACACTGCTGGTGGTCTGGTAGTCAGCCAGCATGTACCTTGCAGCTCAGCGCTGTACACTTTCCAGCTTGTTGACATTGTTCTGGATATAGGGATCCCACACAGTGCACGCATATTCCAATTGTGGTCTGACCATTGCTGTGTAGCACATCTCCTTGGTCTTATGAGGACAAGATGGTAGATTCCTCCGGAGAAAGGCTGTGGTGGAATTTGCCTTCTTGCAGACCTGGTCTATGTGGTATTCCAGCTTAAGTTGTTGGTAATAGTTACACCCAGGTACTTAGCCTTGTTGGTAATATTCAGGACCTGGTTATGTATGAAATAGCTTCCCTGGATGATCTTCCTTTTCCGTGTGATGCGGATGACCTCGCATTCATCAGGATTGAATTCCATTAACCATTTCCTTTCCAATTCTTGGAGGCTCTCTAGGTCCTGTTGCAGCGCCGCTATGTCGTCTGGTCTACAAATCTTCTTGTACAGGAGGCAGTCATCTGCAAAGAGACGGGCGTTCGATTTCACTTGTGTAGGTAGATCATTGATGTACACAAGGAATAGCAATGGTTCTAGTACTGTCCCTTAAGGTACTCGTGAGGTTACTGGTGCTGAATCTGACAAGTTGCCTTCCACTGCAACGCGCTGGGATCTGTTGCTTAGGAATGACTCTATCCAAGACAAAGTTGGGCCACGGATACCATAGTGGTGTAACTTTTTAGCCAGCCGCTGGTGTGGTACTTTGTCGTAGGCCTTGGAGAAGTCGAGGAGCACGGTATCAATTTGGATGTTGTCGTCTAGCCCTTTTGCCAGGTCTAGGATGGTGAGTATGCGTTGGGATTCGCAAGATCGTGATTTGCGGAATCCATGCTGCATATCAGATAAGATGTTATGTTGGATGCTGCATGATGGAGCTATGTATAAATTGTTCCAGGACTTTGCAGCATACAGAAGTTAAAGACACTGGGCGGTAATTTGATGGTTTACTCTTGTCTCCTTTCTTGAAGATTTGTGTAACGATGGCTGTATTCCAATCTGCTGGTGTTGTGCCTTGATGTACTGAAGCCTGGAAGACAAGTGTGAGTGCAGGTGTGATTTCACTGGCCATTTCCTTAAGTAGACGTGTGGGCAATTCGTCAGGACCACTTGCCTTATGAGGGTTCAGCCTTGATAGTAATTTCCTAATGCCGTCTTGCTTGATGGATATGGTTGGCATGTCCGGGATGGAACTTGGACCAAGGTCAGGAAGTGATGTGCCATCCTCTGAGGTGAAGACAGAAAAAACTGGTTATTCAGTATATCCGCTTTTTCCTTAGGGTCAGACCGAGGAACTCCTACCTTCTTGAGTAGTGAGATGCCACTGTTGTCACACTTCCGGTCCTTGACTAATGAGAACACCTTTTTGTTGCTCTTATCGTCACTCACAATATTTTCGATGTTTGAATTGAAGGCCTGCTTGCACTCTGTTGCAATACTGCCAATTTTTTTGCCTTTCGGTCTGCTTTGCCTTCCTGAAGGCTCTCTGTTTTCGGCGAGATAGCCGTCTGATTTTCCTATTGCACCAGGATTGGCTATACCGCTGTGAAGTCATTTTGGTTGGCACATGTTTCTGTAAGGCATTCAAGCATTTTGACTTGAAGGATATTCAGAGTTGATCCACTGGTTAATCGATGCTGTGGTTTGATTTAAACTCTGTAGAGAAATGGCTTAGGTCTTCTCTCATACCATGAAGATTTGCCTGTTTCCACAAGTGGATGAGACGTCGAACTGGTTTTTGTCTACCTGGTACTATGTTTGAGTCGAACAATATGGCATCATGATCACTTAGGCCTGGGATGGTGACACACTTATTTACAAGGGTGGGGCGGTTAGTGATAATGATGTCCAGTATATTTTCATTGCGGGATTGTGATTTAACAATCTGTTCACTGCCAATGTCTTGAATGGTATCAATGAAGGCTGAGTTCAAAGCCGCTGGGTTGCTATGGTCTATGATTGTGACTGAATTCAAGTCAATGTCTGGTAATGTCAGGTCCCCTCCAAACCACATCACTGAACCATTGTGCTTGTTGGACAAAGAACGAATTTCACTACAGAATGAATCCATATACAGCTGGTCACTGCTAGGTGGCCTATAGATTGATCCTATGAACAGGGGCTTCTGGACCTGGAAGGCAGCTGCCACTATTTCACAATCGGTGTTGAGCTGTATTTCTGTACCCTGTATATTGGAGCGAGCTATGATGGCTACTCCGCCATGGGGGTCTGATGGTCTGTCCCTCCTGGCAATGAACTTATAAGATTGTGGTAAGACTTCACGATCATAGATATCTGATCTAAGCCATGTCTCTTGAGCTAGGATTATATCTGGGTCAGTTTGCTCTAACATGTGATGGAATGACTCCTTTTTAGCTCTGATACTTTGTAGATTTACTGATATGACTCTGAGCTTGAGTTTGGAATATGATTTATTTTCCTGCTGGATTTTCTTTGGTGAAGATGTAAATTGTGGTATTTGTTGATATCGTGTCCCTTGTTGATAGGTTAGAGTAGGGCTAGGTTGATGATTCTGATTGGTGTGATAAAAAATCATCAAAAAGACTTGAGTTAAAATTTGGAAGGCCACAGGAGCAGCAGTACAAGCTTACATCAGGTTCTGCGTAGGCATTGTACATTTGGGTTGTTATACCCATACAGTCAGCGTGGTACCAGAGTTCACAGTTGTTGCAAGCTACAGAATGCCGAGTGTGGGACCATTTGCAAGCTTTCCCACAGATTTGACAGGGAAATTTAGGGGTTCTTGGGCCTGCACACTAAAGAGTTCTATTTGTACATAGGGTTGTTTTATGGCATTAGTGATCTATCCATAGAAGTAAGATAGAAAAATGGTCATTTACAGGTTATTACAGAATTTATGTTGGATTAAAATGTCTTTTTGAGCATCACATCGGTCACACCCGCCGAGTGCTCCTGTCTTGATTGGGAAAATAACGGAAAAATCCATCGACAGTTCAGTGTTTAAATAATAATAATGGATTAACAATTAGTATGAAAAACGTCAGTCAGCATTTGACTCAATGATAAATTGTATTTGCTGACAAAGTCATTGTATCGACCATAGAACTTACAAAATAATGACTTAAAACTGCTGATATTCTTGTTTTATCAACTTGTTTTTCAGTAATTGACCTCGTAGAAATTGTTCATAGGTAGAGCATGCTCTTGCGTATCGAATCCACTGAGAGATATAAATCCTGTATGCCTGTGATGAAGGTACATGTATATTGCTGCATATGTAAGGGAATTTGAGTGATGATTGAAAAGTTAAAGTCATCACGTTGATCATAATGCTTGGTTGCTAGATTAACTATACATTTATTTATAAGAAATTAATCTACAGTGGGGTATTTTTTGTGGAGCGATTATTTTGGGGTTTTGACGATTTTTTCATACGGTTTAGGGACATTGTGTTTCCAATGTTATTCCAATGTTTGATGCATCAAATTTGAGGAAGTATGAGTAAAGACTACTTTTTTTTTATTTTTTATTTTTAAAATACATGGATTTTTTTTTATTGATATCCGTTCAAAACTCTTGGTAATAATTCTGATTTTTGGGGTCTAAGAACACCTGGTTTATTATGTTGTAAATCAAAAATAACTCAGGAAATTATTATCAGTGGGAAAAGGTACAGGGTAATGTTCTAAGAGAGCTCTCTCTTTTGGTAACTTTGTATAGTATACGTAAACTTTGCAACGTTTGTATATTCGTTGTCTTGATACAAAAACATGTTACAAAAATTTAAAATATCAAAAACACTATAGCTATATACATCAAATTTAATGAATCGATCTAATTTACTAAGCCGTAACACTTACAAATTACCTATTTTATTAGTTTTCAAATATTTTATCATAATTCAAAAGAGAGTGCTAAAAATTCAGTTGATAAAATGATTCCGGAAAGGGAGGGGATATACTTCTATTTAGAATACTAGCAATGTATTATAAAATCAGCTGTTCACGAAATTTTAAAGTCGTAATAGAGATGGGATTCAATCGCTTTTTAACACTTTGGTATATCGTCAACAAAAAATGTATCGAGAACTGGAGGGATGAGGACGTTCAACGTTATAAAACAAAACGTCAAAAGTGCCGGTTGATCATGTATAATGGCTTTTGTATTTTGGAAACATTATCAACGTATCGAGCCAACTTTTTCAACTCTTTATCAATGTTGTGTTATTTTGTAAGCACATTCTATTTTAATAGTATTATTTTCATAGCATCATGATACAGCCCACGAAGTTTTTTATAAACCCTGGTTTACATTCTGATATAAGTAAAGTATGTTACGATTCTGGATCTCTAAGCATAAAACTGTCGTTATCTAAGAAAATGTTACCATTGTGCACAACTCTGGTATCTATTCCTGCATGAGGGATGTCAGTGACCGCGGACCCGTAAAACAGAATGATTTAAGAACATCCATGATGGCAGTACTAGGATGCCTACAACTTCTCCTTCTGTTGATAGTATCTGGGCCCGTGGCCGGTGATCCTTTTGGGGACTTTGAGTACAAATACGCCGTCAACAGAGGAAGTATTAAATCAATTTCGTCATAAAAATCCTTCTTTTATTGGATACAAAAGAATCGTTAATTCGTACAGGAGATCTGACCCCGCAACGCTAAAATCTGATGCAGAGAAAGCCCTTATGCTTCATAAGAAGTATCCTCATCTTGTAGCGGGATTTGACATGGTGGCAGAGGAAGACCTCGGTTATTCTCTACTGTTTTATCTCAGAGACTTCGTGGAATTGGAAGTAAGAAATGAATCTTTACCATACTTCTTCCATACCGCGGAAACAAACTGGCCTGCAGAATATCTTACTTCTACTCACGTAACCGATCCAGTCGCTACGATTGAAAATACATACGACGCCATTCTGTTAGGGGCCAAAAGAGTAGGTCATGGGATAGGTTTTTTGACACATCCATATCTAATGGAGCTTTTAAAACAGAAGAAGATTGCAGTGGAGGCAAATCCAGCTAGCAACAAGTTGCTTGGTTACGTTCCCGATCAGCGCCACCATCCAGCTATATCTTACATTCGGTATGGAATACCTGTGGTTTTGGGAGCGGACGACCCATCTACGTTTGGATATGATGAATTCACTGTTGACTGGTATGAGGCGGTAATGGGGTGGGATCTTACTCTTGCTGATATGCGCCATTTGGCTACAAATTCACTACAGTACAGTTCTCTTCTTGATTCAGAGAAACCAGCAGCCATAACAAAATGGCAGAATTCCTATAACCTTTTTATAACAAACACGAAACAGGAAGCATGTAAATTAACCTTCAATGACACAACACCAACAATTTCTTCCATTTTCCCTCATGAAGGCCCAATACACGGTGGTAGTATCGTCAAAGTTTTTGGACGCCATTTTTCTAGAGCAATATGCAAAACAATCTACTGTCGATTTGGAAGCGCGACTACAAAAGGGACCTTAGTCTACGATCACATGATCAACTGCCCCTCCCCAGTGAGAGCTTCCCACGGCTCTCATCTTGATCCACTGCATGTTCAATTCAGTGTATCTCTGGACAATGGCGCTACCTTTATCAATACGCACAAAGCTTATTCCTTCTTGCATCAACCAAATGGGATCCCTAACATCCCTGTTGGCTGACATATTCCTTTAGGGGTTTCTTTTTTATATTGGAATATTTGATATACATGTAGAGTGAAAGACCAATTCTCAGGTAAGATTGGGCTTTCAGTAAGGCGTGGCATTCTCGACGTTACATACTAGTAATTAGCATCTGAAATTTACACAGCTTTCATTCACTGTTGAAATATACACGGGATAGAAATTCGAGCAAATGCCAATTAGTGTATCGAATAACCAATAACATTTTCTCGTCCGGCAAAGAGGTGGGGCTTAAGTCGTCTCATCGTTGTCAACAACAATTTTAAAGTTCCCGATATTATTAATAGCTCAACCAATGAGAATCTATACGCCATTTGACAGACGCTTATTACGAATGCCACGCCTTACTGAAAGTCCTAACTTACCTGAGAATTGTTCTAAATGATTCATTTGAACTCTGTAAATTTAGAATTTTAAAATGGCTTTCATGAGGGTACCAAAAAGGTACTAGCTTATTTTTGCACAACTCCATTTAAAAAAAAAATTGAGCTCATATACCCAGGTAATATTTGTTTCTATTTCTGTATTACTATTTATGGGATTTCTCTGTTATACGTGTGAAAACCTACCAATTAAATTCAATTTATAAACTTATTAAAGGGGTGAAGGTCAATTACCGTCGGGATCGAATCACCTCGTGCGATCTTATCAACATGTATCTGTACATCTTCTACCATGAACATTAGAAAAGATAAACCAAATAAAATTCATTATATTTGAATTAATTTGTTGGTGTATTTGAATAATTCAAGGCTGTATGTACACTTAAATTAACCGCTTTTCGAAGCTCACATTTAATAATGAAGTTATTTTAGATGATTATTAGTTACGTCAAATACCGTTCAGTTGTAACGCGTCATTTGATTGGTTAAACGTTTTTTTCCATCTCGTATAACATAACTTGCCTACGTCACAATGAGTTACGTCAAAAACGTATCACTCCGCTTGACGTTACTTTTAAAATAATGCTCACTTTGAAGCCCTTTTCTGAAGGAAATATTGTCTCATTGTCTACATTGAAATCAAATTATAAGAAATGAAGCTTATTTCAACTTATGTTATCCGATATAACAAAACTTGGGGCAGTTTACGCTTATTTATAAACCGCGAAGCGGTTTATAAAGCGTAAACTGCCCCAAGTTATGTTATATCGGATAACATAAGTTGAAATAAGCTTCATTCCTTAAATATCTTTGACGTATGCATGTATTTAATACCGGTACATTTTGAAGATAATAAATAGTAGAACCATTTCCAGGTTAGCTTGGACTTTCAGTAAGGCGTTTCATTCTTGGCGCTACGTAATTCCAAAACGTAACAGACGGACGGACGGGCATACTGATTACTATCGGGGGTCCTGTCCATTTGTACCTGTGAAACTTTTGACGAGTGACTGTGTTTTTGGTTATTGCAGATTTACTCCCCTTTGATCACTCGCTTCTCTTTTTTTCCGATGTCTGCACATGAAATCACGCAAAAATACTAGTGATTCGATGACATAAATAAATCTATGATTAAAAGATAAGAAAATTCTTAGAAAATTTGACAGAAATGACACTTCAACTTGAGACGATTTTATAAATTTTAAAATAATATATTTGATTAATATATCTGATTATCGCTGTGATTTTGCTAACTTCTCAACAAACGAGACAATTAACAATTCCTGGAAATATTTGGGGAATTTCCTTGACGGTTTAGAACTTGAATATTGAATATTAAATTACCTGATGAATTCGGCAGGTTGCACTATGCATATAGAGAATATACGTTAATTTTTTTTTTATTGCGTTTGAAAAATGATATAAATGTTGAGGTCAATTTTTTTAATGATCAGTTTATTTTGCCATGAAAAGTATACTTATTCGACGAAAGACTGATTGTTTTTGCAAAGAAGGTCATTGTTACAACATGAAATTCATTTGCAATTTGCCAAAGTGTTGACTTTTAATGAGATTTTAAAACCTGCAGCTGCAACCTTTTGAAATTCCGAAAATTCCGAAACTTTTCAAACGATCCGTGTATACGGTATATGAGAATAAAGTATACTTATATGTTAAAACCAAAAGGAAACGTTAAATTTATATTTTTAAATTTAAAAAACTAAAGGTACATGCATTTAAAGTACTTAGCTCACAATTAAAAGGATACCCCCGCCTCCCATATGATTATATTAGCAAAGTCCATGTCTTTCTATAGGGGTCCTGAGATAAGTGTCAGATGAAAAAATAGAAGGTGCACAATGGCATTATGTAATAAAAAATCTGAAAGTAGCATTTAAGTTTATTCAGTGGTAAAAGATAAGTCGTGAATAAGATATGAGATAGGTATCCCGCGATATTAGATAAAGAATGGTAGTGTCCATGTTTGCTATGGGAAACGCAAAACATGTCCGATAAAAAATTAAAATAGGAAGCATTGTTTACCCCCTTCTTTTCAAGCGGGGGACTATAAACAAATATTTATAATATGGAAAGTACTTTATCAAAATGCCACGCATAAGTTTATTTCAGAATATTAAAAAATATATATTACACTTTGAAGTGGCTTTATAGACACATTTGCTCTGTAATAAGGTGTTTTTCAGGTCATCTTCATGGCATTCTTAAAATTGTGTTTTGATCTTGAAGGATTTTCCACGTAATGTACTTTTATGTATCAACATGTTTTTTCAACTCAACTTAAAACACCTATTATGATTTTTTAAATATTTTTTACCTCATTAAATTTTTCCCTGTGAGACATTTTATTTTATTATGTCCTACGCCTCATCAACATCAATCAAGACTAGCTTTCCTTGCCGATCACAGGTATACACGCATTATGTAAAGTTAAATTCTAGCACATCAGTTGTGTGATTTGATAGTCTAGAGCTCCTGCACAATCTTATTTGATTTGCTCCAGCTAGATCGCGGCTCAAAGTCATTTGAAGCGATCTAGCTGGAGCGGATCAAAGATCTCATTTTAATTAGATTGGCTCCTGCAATGACACATTTTGCGACAATTGATAGAACTTTACTGTAATATCCTACATTAACAACGAAAGTAATTTGAAATTCTATAACAGTGAACAATGCCATGGTACTTCTCATTATGCATTGTATTGTAGTATTGACTTATGTAAGGTACCTGTATGTAATGTTTGTAAACGACGTGAGGATTAGTTTTAATAATATTGTAATTAAGTGCTGGAAAATAATAATTCTTTTAGGCTTAATAATTTATCATATGATTTAATTGATTTTCAAGATAAAAGCCTGTTATGTTACAATTAATTAATATACATCTATTTGATTTACGGTACTGTGATAATACATATTACAGGGTTAATTAACATTGTCATTTCTGAGGCGTATATCCAGACAATTTCACACAAAGGTGTACTGCTATTTATTTTTACGAGGATAATTTTTTTTAAACATAAGTTCCTATTTTTAGAAGGATTAAAAATAGAATTAACTAGTGTCGCTGCTCTGCTAAATCATTCTTATAAACATGTTCTTCAAGGGGACCTGCAGGAAATCTATGATTAGCATCCAAAGGTTAACGTCTCGAAGGTGTTCAATTGATTGCGTTTGACTCTATACGTACATGTACATTGCGACAAAAACACCTCTGAGGGGGGATTTGCAAGAAAAACAAAAGCGAGTTGCTATGAAAACAGTTACTTAAAGTTATATATCGTATAACCCTTTAAAGACCACATGATGTATGATTTTGTCCATTTTAAAACATTAAATAACTTTAGTGTGAATGTTTATAAGGAACTTAAAAGGGTTTAATTGTCTATTGTTTATTCACCCTCGATTCCACAACAGAAAAAAAGTCAGATAACCATAATAGTTTAATTTAGTCTTAATCACGAAAATAAAACACCGTATGTACGTAATATACCAGCATCTGACAGTAGTAGCGTAATCACATGCTATTATATCCTATGATATAACTTCAAAGGCTTCAACACATCAAAGATGCACGTCAAAGAATACTTCAATTAAAATCTTATATGAAAAAAAATGAAAATCATGCTTTATGACTTCAAAAAAATTACAACATTTCAATCGTTTTTATAAGAAACATTCCACATCACACAAGGATTGTTCGGTCAGCACAAATATGCATATTCCATACAATTTATCAGACATCAAAAATAAAACACACACTCTGAAACGCCCCCAACATAGTTCGGGTTTCTAACCGCAGTCAGTAAATTCATTTCCTTATTTCTGGTATATACACATGTAAACAAAACATGTCATAAGGTTGGTATGTCATGACATGTCGTACACATCGTGGCCTTGCATTGTCAGACTGAGTTTGGTATGGCAGGAACGACATATATGACGCACCGCTCTGTGATCTTCTCACAGCCTTACTCTCGTGCATTTTGTTTCTTGAGTTTAGACAGTCATTCTTTTCTAAGTTAGACATTCGGATTGTATGTCACGAAATGGAGTTCTTGTTGTGTGTATCGGAAGTACATAAAGTACCATGACCTATTATTAGTTTACTACATTTGCTAATTAGGGGACTTTACAGTTTATCCTCAACATAACAGGCTTTTATCTTGAAAATCAATTAAATCATATGATAAATTATTAAGCCTAAAAGAATTATTATTTTCCAGCACTTAATTACAATATTATTAAAACTAATCCTCACGTCGTTTACAAACATTACATACAGGTACCTTACATAAGTCAATACTACAATACAATGCATAATGAGAAGTACCATGGCATTGGTTTTAACATAAAATGATAGCGTCTTTGTCCCTTTGATCACCCCAATACTAAGAAACAGTTGTAAGGAATAGGGTGCAATGGCGCCTGGAAATCATATTTTAACCTTTTGTTCTCCTCCTAACCTTTTCTTATCATTACTTGTCCATAAATGACAAATCTGTATAATGAATTGAGAGCTTTGTTCCTTAAGGTTACTCGACGGTATTTAGCACCTGTGTCCGTTATTTTATTTATGTACAGTCAGTTTATTGTTCACGGCAACTTTTTCTTTGGAAGAAAATTATTTAGAACCAATTGTTATGGGTAATTTGGGTCCAGAGCCCCGGTATCACTATGACTGTATGGCCACAGAGAACGTGCCAGCTGGCGCCTCGGATACACTGCGTGCCGAAAGGACGCCATCTGCCACGGGTAGAAAATCTCTCTGGCTCTCTTTGTCGTCGGTGACGCTATAGATAAATGTACATAAGTGCTTAATATGACAAAAGGCACGCGCCGTGTGTCATTTCCCACCTGCCAGTCCGAGAACACGAAGTTTTGAATCAATAAAGAACTCGCAAAAATCAAGACGCTATCTCGTATTGTTAAATTTTATCCTTTTCAAATTAGGTGTATCAAACGCCTGCTCGCGTTACCTTATGCCGGGTAACTTGAAAAGTCTCATATTTAATTGACATTCCAGCGGTTGTAGAATCTACCTCTCCCCAAATTGTACACGATGATTTTAACTTTAATTGACCAAAATCTTATGACGTCGCAGTGACGTTTTTTGAAGCCAATGTTGCTTTGGGAGGACACGATACAGGATACATGTAGCTCCACCAAACAATCATTACAAATCTTAACTCTTCCTGTCTCTGGCAATTAATTGTCTTTGTTATATCCTTAACTTATGCTTCGTCTGGAAACGTGTCAACAGGTGTGTTTCCAGTATAATCTGATTAAAGGCCATAATGGGATTTGGTCTTTACATTTTACTTAGCTGAAATCAGATTTTTCTAGATTTTCCAATTTTTTATTAAGGAAATGCGATTACATTTGGGAGTTGCAATACAAATGATATTTGTGCAAAACTGCAAAAACATTCTATTGATTGTTTTGATAATACTTAGCCCTTGGATCTGCATTCAACCCACGTGCTTGTGTTAGGGATCATCACACCCTGCATTTAACCTTTGTAATTGAAAAATAAAAAAAAGAACACGTTTTGAAACAATTATTTTTGAAATCTTGGGCGTAAAGACAAGGATTTGCGTACAGCTAAACATAGAATTCATTCACAATGCTGACTCATTTAAACGTCTCTCCCCATCTGATTCGTGATGCTATATATAGATTTATATATAAAGACCCCTTCTGACAACAGTAAGGCGTTATAATGATCGTGACTGTCACCTGCGTTAAACGTCCTGGTCTGATGACCAGAGATTTCACCCCAGCTGGATGTCAGAGTTGGGAAGCAAAGCTCCCAGCCCCTTGTAGTTTGGACTTGCATTGTACATTAAACTTCTATTTGTATGCCTCTACACGTACGTTATCTAAAAAATGTATATACATGTAGATAGATAAAGGGATACAACATTTCAATATTGACTTATATTAGAGTCAACCATGCTGAAGATGCAACCATAAGGCAATATAAAGGAATCAAATCACTCGTAATGCAACAGGGAAATTAACAACAATGCACCTTACCAAAATTAAAAGACCCGTTAAATTATAACGAATTAATTTTCGAACAGTTGTACGAAATATTTCGATTTAATATGCCTCTCGTCTAGTTGTATAAAAATCTCCGATCATTCACCTCTTGGACAATGAAGTGTATCGCGCTTTGCTATTAAATTTAACTGACATTCAAACCAGATATAATTGTGTAGTCCAGATCAATAACCGAGGGTGATATGTACATCATTAACACACTGACCTAGCGAGATGACGGTCCGGTTCCTGCGAGTTACAGAACCTGACGGACATTGACCCTCCGCGCAAACTATAATCGATAATTTGTATAATACAAGATACAGTGGTGTGTGTTGAACCGCACTAAAGTATTGATGATGAATGATTAGAAATGAAATGAAAATTCCAGATATTAAAGGTGTATTTTAAACAACAAGGTAAACTCAGTTGTAACAGAATCAATCCGGTATTTTGTCCTTGACCGAGCAGAAAGTCTTAACAGGCTTTTCTGTCGTAAACCAATTCTCAGCTTTATTTCCTTTTTTCCTTACAGTGAAGAATGGTGTTGATTGTTGAAATTAATTAATGATAGGTAAACATGCAACACAAAGAGTTGGTTTTGACGCAGACCAATGATTATTAGATACTCAGTATCTAGAATCAGCTTAAAGATTTGCCCATATATGGCATACTCCAAGACATTTGTTCTAGGAAATAGTATATGTAGGCGTACGAGGAAAGGAAACAGGACCCGGTAATTTCAGATATATCGTTGAACGTTGGTTGAAAACGTCTATAAATAGTTCTAGGCCTACACTCACACGTGTTCTATACATTTTTTTATTTATTGGGAAAAAAGTAAATTGGCCAACATCTGCAGGAAACCCGTTTCACTGCTTTAAAGAGAATCCGGGTTTTTACTCACTTTTCCCCCTAGTTTTTAATGAACAAAGAATTCATGATATCTTTCTAACTGATATATATTTTATTGAAATTTAACATAATAAACATAACACATTAAATAATCAACAAAATTTAGGAAATAACGATGTCCATTGTAACAGTTTTTACACTTTGACCCCTCTGCATTCTGGTAAGAATTATTCGGTAGTGTTCTCGATGGATTGACTGGTAAGCACTATTTTGGGGGACTTTTGGAGGATCTGAAGCTTTTGTCCATTTACTTTGCTTCCTCCAGGTCACCATGCGTCCTGTTGTTCACCTCCTGGATTTGTTAGTTCCAACGAGATATTAATGTTTTCTTGAGTTGACCAGATAATGGGCTTTCTCTAAAATAGGACAAATATATGTAATGGTAAATGCCATGGTTTTAATGGTCCATTTATTGAAGTTTATCAATTGATATAATTTTTTTTGTGAAAAGCATTGAACATTCATTGTACCTGGTGTAAATAAAAGATGAAGTGGTTCTGTGATCAGACAGGCATTTCTACAACGGGTCCATCAGCAACATCCATAAGGTCATTGTAGACATGGTCAGTTTGTTCAGGAGCGGTGACTAAAACACAACTGCAGTCAATAACATCCGTGTTGGAGCTCTCTTTTCCGGAAAATATGCTTTCCAGTTTTCCTAAACTGTCAACCTGTCAAAATAGAAGGTCACGATGAGAGGAAGTTGTTTGGTTTTTCATAAGAAGGACATGACGCAGTTTTATCAATGAATAGGAAGTAAGCATGAATTGGGTAACCCATCAAAGTTTCCCGTTAAACACTGAATTAAATTTCCCAGAAACCAATTGATCTAGATACACATACAGCAATACATTCATTTTATGCAAATCAATAGTCAATGGGTGTTGCAGAAAACAGTCAAGTGCTTGACAAAAAAAGATGCATAAAACCTACCTTTAACAGTTTTATATCGTTTTCCAAACAGAAAGCTTCCATTAAAGTGTGATGAATATGCACCGTGACGTCATTGCTGAATCCAGTAGGAAGGACACACAGTGTTACATCATCCGGATTTCTGCAAAAGTAAATGAAGACATAGAAATAAGGTCCTTCCAAACATTTATGAAATCAAATTACAATTTATCACTTGAAATTATATGAACCCAAATCAAGAAGATGCAATACTTACGTATTCAGAAGCTGAGCACATTCATAAATGCCAAATGTTGTCCGACCATCCACTTCGGCCTGGATGAGAACATCTTTGAGCATCCGTCCCGTGTTTGCATTCCTGCAAAAGGACAGAAATAATGATTAAACAAGTAAAATAAAACTATTCATATAAATCCTTATAATATTTAGTTATAGAATCTATGTCAAGTTCAGTACCAAATGTGTTATTGGGCAAAAGTTCAACAACGAGGTGGAGAGATCTCCAGCAAAACATTACATTCTGGTATTTAAAGCAGCTCGTGATTCATTTACAGTAAACAGTAAACAAGGTCAGTATATACATGTATATGCGCATGCATAAATGTGTGATGAAATCCGATTTCGACTGACCACTAAATAGCCCATTTTCTAATTGCAAGTTTTGTCACACAATGTTAGTTTAAATGCAGAAATGTTCTATTTGAAAATGCTTTGACACTTTTGTAACTTAATTACATACCGCAAAGTCTGACGTCAACCATAACTTTGGGAGATTTCGACGTGTTTTTACTTATTTTAAAAGAAGTTTCAGCACTTTCACTTAATTTGAAAGCGTTCGTAGAAAGTCTTCGTTAACAAGAAAGGTCACTTTTTAGAGTATGTCACTATGTAAAAAATAAAATAAATTTTAACATTTTATGATCTATATATCTCATTTTTATTTTAGACCAATTAATGAAAATGTCTACGATTATGCCAGACACGAACAAAACAAGCACGCTAAATGTTTCTAGTCCATCAGTAAGACACAAACTGTCTGATGTAAAAAAAATATCATTAAATTTTACAACTAAGTCCTTCATATCCATTCAATAATCAATAAAAGGTGGAAGAGGTTGAGAGAGGTACCCCCAAGTCCATCTGTTGCAGCATGTCCTGATTTAATAACACCCGGTTTGTGTTGACAGAAAGCTCTTCACTGATTGACTGTATATTGTTTAACGTCCCTCTCGAGAAATTTTCACTCATATTATGGAAACGCCACCATTTGCCGGTGGAGATCTACAAATTTTGTCCAAAACTCCGCACTTAAGGCCATTGAGCAGCGAGGGATCTTTTTCGTGCCAGCACCTACTGCAACAAGGGACATTGGTATATACGGTCTCATCCGAAGGAACGGTCTCCATGTCTCACGGTTGGATTCGAACCCACGACTTCTTACTTCGCGACTCGTAGAGCTGACGCTCTCACCACTGCGCCACACAGGGACCGGAAAATCTGAAATAAAATGGTTAAGAAATCAAGGTCAAAGTTCAAGGTAAATTATTTGCTTACTGCTTTCCATGCAGTTATTGTAGGTATTCTTGGTACAACATGGTCTTAAATTTCCTCGATTTACGATATGCACAAATTCCAGCTAGGTGTTGCGCATGATGGTGTTCGTTCACATGTTGAAAACGTATCTATTTCTTTATATCTCTTGTAAAACGGAAAAATTGAACTAAGACTGTGTGAAAAGACGGGCGTAATACAGTCAAGTAACGCAAAATAACAATTATACTTGTTTCGACATTGATCCTAACGTGATATAGGTACGCACATCTTTATTACTTGTTAAAAGTCTACATGCGCAATGACTACACGTTGTAGTGGAGAAATTATAGAAAATGCAGAAGCATCAATATTTGTACATTTATACTTAACATACATGTGTTATCAAGGCAGGAAAAGCATGTACATGAAATGGCAAAGTCCGGCTATATTGCTTGAAAAATTGACCTTGGTAGAAAGCTGTGGCATCTTCTATATTTTTTTTTATTCAGACTGAATCGTTATCTTATTTTTGTATATATAATATTTATTCTGTTCTCTTTATTGTGTGTATATGGTGTACATGTAAATCTGATGAGCCTTTGGCTTAAAGAATAAAGAAAGAAAGAATATTTCAATGAATTAGTGATTTAAAGAGAATTGTTATTCATATGGTAAACATTAATTATTTTTTGTTAATTAAAATAAAAACGTTGTGAGGCCAGGTTAATTGCCAGCTAATCAATACTTCTGACTGGAATAAACAAGGTTCTTTTCATTAAACTTCTTGAATTGTTACGCAGATTCAATGTCTTTCACTACAAGTATCGACTCTTTTTATTGTGTTATTTGTAATACAATAAAGCAACTGGAAAACATATAAATGCACACAAAGTGCATCGAATATCATGGCATTTTTCAGAATCGAGTGGCGAACAGTATTTACCAGAAAATTCATTATTCACCAAATTAAGAAGTAGGAGTTAATTTAATAAAATAAAAGAAACTGTCTAGAAAACCTTATCGATTTTGAGTGGGACATTCCAGCGTATCACGATGTTGTTCTTTGATTGATTTTAAGCGTTATAAGGCACGTAAATTCCATATATCAAGGTGGCGTTTAATGATCAAACAATAAAATCAAACATTTAATGGAATCGACACCAATGTTGTTAAATGTTAATGATTGTTAATCAGCAATGCAGGTGTGACTCTTTGCCCAATGCACGTCCTGTTATTAAATCTCAGAACAGCTGAGAAGGTAGCGGAGGCGCAACATAAGGGTGCAGTCTCAGTGGAAGATAGTTCGCAACAAGAAAGAGCTATTTATAGAAAATAGAACAGCTTATTTTAAAACAACATAAGGATGCAATTACAATAAACATTTTAAGCATGTTCATAAGTTTAAAATAAATCTCTGTCTTTCTAAATCCGAGCGCCCCACGGTGTGCAAATTATGTCAAAAAATACCAAAGATTAAGGCTTAAGAGCAAGCTCGGGAATCGAGTGCTTTGATACGCTTTGTAAAGAAACCCGTGATTTCACTGCACATTTGGAGAATTTCGAGGGGAAAAAAGGAGAATACTGAGGCTGATTATTGATTAAAGCTATAGCATCATATTTTGCAAGGTGTGTCGTGAAAAGGTTGATTTAACTGAAATGCAAAGGTGAAACACATTGAACACGGCTTGTATTTTAAAAAATAGCATTTAAAGGATAAAGAAATTATATTATTTGACTTGAGGGTATTCTGGAAATAGACAGGCTTATCATTTGATCAAAACACTATTTTAAAAGTGTTATATTGCTGGCATTTGCCGATTTTGCATTGAAGAGGAGGGTGGCGTCGATTTGAATGTTTGCGAGTAGAAAGTTAAATACATACATGTATCAACCTTGAATAGAATTATGCTATTTTTTCATGAATTTTCATATCGTTCGACATTTTTTGGGTTTGTAAAATAAATCACCTTCCGACATGTTAAAATGGCCATTCAAAAAATGTTTAAATACAGAAAAAAAATATATAATTTAAATCATGAAAGTAGAGATATTCAATAAAATTCCAAGTCTGCAGCACCTTTAGGTGGGTAACCCATGTATATGCGCATGCATAAATGTGTGATGAAATCCGATTTCGACTGACCACTAAATAGCCCATTTTCTAATTGCAAGTTTTGTCACACAATGTTAGTTTAAATGCAGAAATGTTCTATTTGAAAATGCTTTGACACTTTTGTAACTTAATTATAAATAACTTTAACGTACACGTGGGAAATTAAAAACTTACCTTTTTTCGTTTTGCATCATGGATTCGCAATTGTCAAGAAAAGTCATAGTAAGAATAAATCCTTGATAGATTAGGAAAAAGACAATCGTATAATATACGTCTGCACTTCCAGAAGTATTCTTTTGTATAATCATAAACGTGAATACACAAAGGTTTAATACCAGGAAACAGGAAGGTGGGGTTGAACTGATTTAGCGGACGCTCATTGGCTGAAAATAATTCAATATGGCAGATGGTGTCCTTAGAAACAACTCGCTTCGAAATTATCATTTGAAAGTTACTTGTTATGCGTGGCTAAAAAGCAATAAAGTGAATGAAAATATGCAATACTAAGTGTAATTTTGTTATATTACAAATTGCAATGGCGTATCTTGGCAGCTAAGTGCATATACTAATCGAAAAATACTCGCAAAAATCAAATTCTCCCAACCTTCAGTGCATGTTTACAAGGTGCAAGCACTTTGGACAACGTACATGTATATTGATCCAACGTGGTGCCAACGTGTTTCGACCTCAATCAACTCGTACTGAAGTCCTACCAGGGTATTCCCCTGTATATTGCGTGTCTTCTGAAGTATTTTTGGGTTTCTGCGACATATTGTAAAGCACGGGAGATTTTTTTTTAAATGTCATTACGATAAAAAAAAAGAAGACATATGGCAGACACAGAAAAGAAAGATGGTTTAATTCAGCAATATATATGGGATGAAAAACAATACACCCTTAAGCTGCAATCGGTCAGAACGAGATAGCTACTTCCAGTGCATTGTTTCAAAAAGTTATAGTACCTTGCGGTTATGGGTTTTATGGAGTTAAAGAGGTTTAAAATTTAAAGAGATGTTTTCAAGACTCGTCCATCCTTTCTAACGCAAAGAGTCCCCTACTTTTGCGTGTTTTGCCCCCTATCGTTCACATTGAACCCAATTGTCCCTTAGTTGAAGCTGTGGGGACTTTAATCTTTGAACGAGATGTGTATTGGCACAAAGAACCGATAATCTTGACTCGTCATTGTGTTATGTACAGTAGGTAGTCACAAACGCTAGGTTGTTTATGATTCATCAATGGCCGGTCACCCTGCTGCCCCCCCCCCCCAATTTAAAAAAAAGGCAAACTACGAATGAATATATTTGTGTTTGTAATGCAATGTATAATGTTGTTGATTTTTTAAATGATTCTTTTTAGTCCTCTGGTGTTACTTGTCTTCCTTTACGGATCAGGAGAAGTGGGTCACAGCTAGAATGTGACTGGGTAACGTACAGTGTTTACATCCAGGATCCTCTTGTCTTATGACCGTCACGAAGGTCCATGAGTTTGGAAATCCGGGTCAGTTATGAAACAGTGGTCAAAACATGAAAATATACATTAATATATGTAAAATATATTTAATATATTTTTTACATTTCGTCAAATAAAAAAAAAATACTCGACATAGATTACCTTATCCACAAAACCATCACTGATTTTAAAATATTGCTTGAAATTAGAACAGATCATGGGTTCGATCGCCTTTTTGGCCAGTTTCCATTATGTATGTCGCATCTTGATTCATAAATCGATAAGGTTGCAAATGGAGTGGCGTACAAATTTCTGGTTTCCCCCCGAAAACTTCAATGCCCGAGAATTTAACTCATCTACACTGAACTACCTCCTCCAGTGGCCTTGACTATCCCCCAACCTGCTTCAAAACAACAAACAGATCCACGATATTCATTTAATGATAATCCTTTCTAAAGACTTGATAAGCGAGAAAATGATGCGTTTATATGCTCATTTTTTTTATTATGTGCTAACCTATAGCTTATTAGGCAGTTGATTGGAATCCGGACGAGCAGTCTGGTATTGATTAGAAATTAGTGTTTTCTGCGAACGTACTTTACTTGGAAACTCGAAATCCAATATCATTTTTGAGGAGACCAGAGCCTTTTGATGTAGGAATTTGCCCTCCATGTATACACCCCCGAGTTAAAATAAAAAAAATATGTATCTGAAGTATTTGTGTGAATGCTGACAGGAAATATATTTGTTTTTAATCATGAAAATATGTTTACTCGATAGAAAAAAAGTTTCTGAATACACATGTGTGAATTAAATCTACAAGGTCACACACATACTTCCGTAGAATTCAAAGTATTACCTATCAGGTGTGGAAACAAATACCTTGCATATAACACTTAGGTACAATGGAGCGTCTGGTTCATTTCTGAAGAATATTTAAATGCCTTGTTGCACTGATAATCGGTATGGTAGTGAATTAAATGTCTGAAATAGCGCGCATTCTTTTCACATTCCACAAGCTTGGCTGTTAGCGCATTTATAGTACAACGTGATTAAGCCTGCACTTCCATGTATTCAAATTTACCGAGTAAGCTATTTTCTCCATAGCATTAATATATCACAGTTTATTTAAAAAGATAAGAAAATGGTGCTAGGGGAAATTGGTGACCAACACTTTGACGTCTGTCCTGCTACTATAATATAATAATAGCTTAGTTACCCGTAAAGATGATGTTACTATAATATTCAGGAACCGGGTTACCCACCTAAAGGTGCTGCAGACTTGGAATTTTATTGAATATCTCTACTTCAACATTATACATTGCATTACAAACACAAATATATTCATTTGTAGTTTGCTTTTTTTTTAATTTGGGGGGGGGGGCATATCTGCAAGTTTTTTGTTTATAACTTCTATTAACAGAAGAGGCAGTCATCTTCTTGACTTTCTGATCCGTTTTGAGGCAAGCGGTACTAGCTTTGCTGACTAAATTTCACATAATTGAGATGTCCTTACAAAGTATGGCTGATTCCCAAGCCAATGTACCTGATGTCCAATATATGTACTGTCCCTATAGCTACTATGGCTGATGTCTCTTAGACAACGATTTTTGATGCCCCTACAACCATTGTTCCGGCATAATGCTCCTATAGCCAATGTGCCTGATGCCGCTAGCCAAAGTGTCATATATCCCTAGCTATGTACCTGATGTCCCTAGCTCATATGTCTTAATTGCCCCTAGCCAATTTGCCTGATTCCCCATTGCAATGTGTCTGATTTCCCTAGCCAATGTGCCCGATGTCCCTAGCCAATGTGTCTAAATTAAAGCCCCTAGCCAGTTTGCATGAAGTACTTGTAGTCCATGAACGTTGGCTAGAGGCGTAATGAGTAAAGATACATGTGTCTTGACGCCTCTAGCATATGTGTCTGATATACCTAACCAATATGTCTGATGTCCATAGCCAGTGTCTGATGCCTTTGTAGCTAATGTGCCTTAACGGATTCCTGATGCCCCATCTTAATACCGGGGGTGTGTCTTGGTGTCCCTATAAATAGTCGAATGTACTAAATGCCGCTACCCAACATGTCTGATTCCCCTTATTAATGCCTCTGATGCTCAAAGCATGAGTTTGTATGATGTCATTGACCGAAGTGTCTATTTGGAGGTCATGAATTCAAACTTCAGCTACTACTAACATTACTAGTATTTCCACCTTCTAACCGCTTTACTCTCAATTTTTGCACATTACACCTTTTGTTTTGTTTTTGCAGTGAAGCAATGTTGTTTACATGTACCACCAGATTAAACTGATTTAATCGAAGGACACATTTCAAAAATTTGCGTCTGAATTTAAGTTTAGAACAACACGTTTTAAACGTAAATACGTTTTCTAAGGCTAATTTGTCTATTATTTATTCATGCATGTATATCAAAGTTTCATTCCCTTACCTGCTATTTTTTTAGGAGTAAAATTTAATGATTATATTAAGACACTGCCTGGTTTGTTTGTACAGTATATTCACCTAAGCTGACTACTACATGTTAAGGAAACCATGAAGTTGACGAAGTTGTCAGCACGGTCAGTAAACCTTAGAGCAGGCGGCAAAAAATACAAACAGGTGAACCTCTAACATGCCCTTTAAACTGAGGACCAAACTTCTTCAGGTCATTCTCTCTCTCTTTGTGAGACATGGGATGTAATTAAAATTCAGATTTTTCTTTAATCATTTCCGCAGATTCTTTTTTACCTGTGGCTATAAAGAAAAAAAATCATTTTTGAGGGGAAAAGAACAGAGGCCCGTTATCATTGTTCTTCAAATAGCGTACTTTAACGGACTAAAATAACATCGACGTACCAAAATAGCTCGGTTCCCGATTTAGAAACTCATTTGTTGCTCGTTTTACACTTGCCCACAGAACAAGGCAGCCTATCAAAGGATAAAGACTTCCAATGGGATCAATATTTTTGCCGTTCTTAGACCAAATATGTGCATGCAGTTCTGTCTTAGTTCCAGCTACAGCTTTACAGCTGCTTTATACGTGACATGTATTTTTAAATACATTCTGAGCTACATGTAGTCTACAAAATTAACAAGGAGTTTGTACATGGAAACAAATCTCAAATACAGGAAACAACAGCTCTTCTGTCTATGTTTAATTGGAAGTTGAACGCCTTCTGAATAATTTGCGACAAAATATTGATCAAAGGCGCTAGAACCGCACGCGCTTTGCCGCGAACGCCTGCGCCGTCAGGTCAGCGATCTCGGAGTCACTGCTCCGCTATCGCGGCTAAATTGTGCCAATCAGACCGTATCCATTTAAATTGACATAGCTTTATTAACAAGATCGTATCTTATTGATTGATTATTTAATTTGCTGGAGAAAAAATTGATTTATGCTGAAAAAATGTCATATTATCTGCTTGGTATAACTACGGTCTATTTTTCGTATATTTAAGAAATAAACAACGTTATTCAGTGAACATGGCGTTATGAATAGCAATTGCTCTGCTGGCATATTCCATGATGCGCGCTAGCGCATCATGGAAAATATGCCAGCAGAGCTATTGCTATTCATAATGCCATGTTCACTGAATAATCGTTGTTTATTACTTATATTTGCATTCTTTGAGTTTTTCAAGAATATCAGAGGAAATCCTGACTTACATAAGGACGCAGCTTCTTGTCTTTAGTAATGAAAAACATACGGCTTTAAAATCACTACACCTGATCAATGATCCTTTTCTCTAATAAATCACAAACAATTTATTAAGTATTTCCCTCTCAAACACAGTTATCTGGATACAAGCAGCGCCGTCATCACATTCTCTTAATTTTTGTTTTGATGCAGTTGTGACGTCATCGATCAACGTTATTGAAACCCTCCGACAAAAATCAATAATTTAAATCTATGATGAAAAATGAGAATGCTTTTATAATGATTATTACTCCAGAATGCTTTTCTATGATTTTTTTTTTTAGTTTTTCTATTTATTTTTAATAGCTGAAATCATTCTTGAAGTAGATATACTAGTTAAATTTTCTCTTTCTGAATGTTATTACCCAAGTGTGAAGAGTTATCGTTCTTTGTACAAATATGCATGATACGAAAAAATAAAAATATAGCCGTTCTCTAAATTTTTAAAAAGTTTTATTATACAAGTAAATACATTGACCAAAATTAAATTTTTAAAGATATGAATCAGCAATTTTAAATATTCTGAATTTCCTTTTTTTCAAAGAATATTATTAAAAACTTATTTTTATTCCTCTCATGAAACATTTCATATATATACTTCTCAACACGGTATATAAGTGTAGTAGAGATTGTTCTACACGAGTGTGATAGAGCAATTGTACTCATAGCAGAAGCAGTTGCGTCTATAGTGCTATGAACGCAGTTGAAGCCTGCAGGTTCATAGTGGGAGAGAGCAGTGGATATGCAAATATATATTTAAGAAATGAATTTAAGTTTTGAAGATTCATGAGGTTATGAACTACGACGCTTCACGCCGGCATATTTCATGAAGCGCGTTAGCGCTTCATGATAAATATGCCGGCGTGAAGCGTTGTAGTTCATAAACCTCATGAATCTTCAAAAAATTAGATTCATTTCTTATATTTACATTATTTTTCTGATGACTTGCCATAAATTTACGCCGTTCATTTGTCATTTTTAAAACAAAACATCGTGCACTATATTTGATTTACTTTTTGACGTCAAGAGCGTATTATGACGTAACAATGGAGATATTCATGCTTATTCGTGATACATACCTAATGTAGTTCATGAGAAAATATACTGCATTTTATTTTGTAAAGAATCATAGGGGAAATTTATTGGAAATGTAAATATATATATATATATATATATATATATATCTGAGAATTTAAAAAAAAAAATGCAAATTGGATTTTTGAAATACACATTTCCTTAATACTTTACACCATCCAAGTGATTTTTTAAATAATGAATGACAAACGTTTTAGAGAAGATAAGTATTTTTTTTTCAAATCCAGCTATCTTCCGGGACATGATGATACATGTCCTTCGTAACACCCTCTCTTCAATTAAGTTCAAGCATGCATGATTTTATAATGTGTTTCACAAAAAAGGACAAATTATGCGAATTTAATAAAAACGTTGCGATTCCCGAGATGGATAAGTGGAAGAGCTTTCGAATATGAATTTTGTCGTTTTGTTTTTTCCGGATTCCTGAAAAATGACCAACGAATCTCAAGCATTTCCCAATATTCCTCTGTTCCTTTTTTAATATAGAAAACTAAAAGACTATCTTTCCCCATTATTAACCTAGAATTAAAATAATAAATGATACTTCATTAAGATAATGATATAGGCTAGTGTTATAACTTAGAGGTTTGATTTGGTTGCGTTGGTTAACAATATTCCTTACTTGCCGCCTTTCACTTTTAGTAGAAATTGACTTTGGCACTATATATAATGGTGTGATAAACAAGACGCATGCATCGAGATCATGACCTGACTTTGTAAGGTAAAATGAAATTCAAAGTACAAGGTTTATAGAACAATTTCCATAATTTATTCACAGAAATACAAACGTCTGAGTACTGCAAAGTGGTGACCTACTTCTTCATTGCGTCAAAACTTCAAGATATTTTGCTTTTTTTCATCTAATTATTAAGTTTAATTGGGAAATGAGCGGACTCGTACTTGTTTTTTGAACTTTGCATGTTAATGGAGGACTACAATACGTAACGAAATATTCTTCCATGCTTTATGCATGCTGACAAAATGATGCATTTCAGAAATCGCTTGCATTGTTTGGCTTACATGTTCATTATTATGAGAGATCTTATGCAAAACAATTGAAAACAACAATCCTCATTCATATACACAGGTAAACAAATTTCTCAAAACAAATAAACAATACCATTATTCAACTATTACATTTTTCTTATTCCCCCGAAATGCCATTTTATTTTTCAGGAAAACATCTTGAGCTATCACTTACGAATATCGATTTCGGCCTACATTTTTTCCAACTCTCTGGAAAAACAAGCAAGTATAATTACATAACTGAGAACAAACAACTTTTTTGAGAAATGATCAAAATCTAGGCCAATTGAAGGAGGAAAGTGATTTAAAGTATGGTGTAAGTATAGATATTGGAAGGTCCTTGGAACGCAGTGTCTTCCTTATAAGGAAGTAGGCACCATCCTGGCGATACAGCCTCTCTGATCGGCGAAAATCCATCATTGATTACATTATCTAACACCGGGACATGTTGAATATTGATATCATGTCTTTTTTAGCCTTAATGAACTATCGGTACCAAGTGCTTGTACTTTATCTGTTACCAGATTATAAAAGCACGCGAGAACGGATAGAGTGCACGACACGGTTCACTGGCAATAGAGCTCTTCGGTGCGCTGTACTTTAAATGAAAAAAAAATCTTTATTCAACAGTTATTATGCCATGTAAATTCATTACAGCTGTTTTAATTGCAATACAGTGGTACAGACACACATTGTTCCCTCTCTCTTACCTAGCTGACCTTTGAGAGGGCTATACATGTATAATACAATCGCTACCCTGAAGTACATCCTAACGAACTCACGCTACAGTAATTGAAACTGCTTTAACACTGTCTGACCTCGAACTCCGGAACTTGTGTCACGGTGCAGTAATCCTTCAAGCAAAGATGAGACGAAGAAAAGCTCACCGTTTTGTCCCAGCTCTCTAATCGCTAGAAAGTATCAAATTCCTTCATGTTCATTCAAGTATATGTGGGATGTTTGTTCTCATGAGACAACACTAGGAGGTGTCTAGTGTTTGTCGGATGACTGGTAGAGCTGTATTTTACTAGTATAGCTAAAGGAAAAAGTATGATCAAGGTGATTCAGTGTTTTTTGGTGCAGTTCGTTATAGGTAATAGTATTCAGGTAATTATCATAAGCACTCAGACAAATGCTGGTATTTGCTCTAATAATTTGACCTGAAGGTATATAAAGTCTTTCGAAAGACTATTTAGACTATATTTAACTGCCTGTGTTTGGCATACAGACTCCGGTCCTATTCCTAACGGATTCTAACAGGCGCCGGTATAGATGTGCTATTTGAATATCTAGATCTAAAGTGAGGTGAAATATATTTTAAACATCGCTACTTTAAGCAGACAATCAATTATGCTTGAATTCTCATAAATTCTGTTCTTCAGGAATTTTAGTTTCATAACCATTGTGCATTTACAACCCTTCTCATAATCAACATATATAACAATGACATTTTAATGCCATTTAATAAATTCTGCATTTATCTAAAAAATAAAACTTCCACAATGACATGATAAAGAATTAACCATTAAAAACCAACAAATTTCATAATTCTTCTATATTTATTAATTTCTCAACAAATTCAATCACAATAATTTCCAACATCCGAAGCAGTGCTTACTGCATTGAATCAGTTTCTTAGATGCATAGTCATTATGCAAATGTAAAATAAAATCCATCAAGCCTTTACAAAGTATCACAAAAACAATACATTTGTCTATGATGGACATGTACACCATGTGTAGCTATGTACTGTATGTCCAGTAGACATGTCGGGAGAAGCACATGTGTACCATGTGCACGGAGTCCCGTCAGAGGAACACGTGCTTTTTGGCGCGAGTCTATCAGCTGAAGGATCGACTTGGTTTCGATCCGTGCAGACGTCGCTGCCAGAAGCTGGGTTCACGTGCAGTGAGATGAGTTCAATTACTCAGTGGGCTGCTGAGCATCACGCGGTACTGCTCACTGCACTACGTCACTCCGGTAGGGTTATCACAGGGAATGGTTCAATCTCGTTCTTAATGATGTAATCAAAGAAGTCAGCCAGCATGGATTCAGATGATGACAATTTGTCTGCATTCTGTAGAAGACAATAGACAAATATTAGTACATGTAACTATGTCTATAATTCAGATAAAGAATTTCAATGGGTGGGATCGGTATGTTGAAACATGTGAGATTTAAATACCGGGCGTACCTTAACTAGTATGCAAGACAGGTCAATGGGTTCGTTATTGTTCTGATCGCCCTCTGATGCCAGGATCTTTCGGATTTTGTCTTCACTGTCCACCTTCAGAAGGGGGATATCATTCTCCCAACAGTAAGCCTCCACCAGTTTGTGCTGGATGTTAATGAGGACATCGTCCGATTTATTCTCCAGCAAAAGACAAAGGGCCACGCTGTCTGCCTCCTCCCCCAGAAACTCGGCACTGGGCATCGCACCCAGAACCAGTCTCTCGTTCAAAGCAGCCATGCTGACAACGTCTTTCACGGCATCACCAATTTTGGCCATGTACAATCTGCAAGGTGAACAAAGAGAATGTAAGTGACAAATCAAAGTCCCCTTTAGCATGAAAAACTCAGATTTCCACAAAACAAAGTAAATTGTGCAAAATATAATGGATGCTTACCTGTCCTCATGTGCCATTTTTGAAGCAAGTAAATCCGTAACAGTCATGGTTATTTAATCTTTTTATTGTTGTGTAATAATCCACAGAATATACAGTGTAGTCCGTACGATACCGTTTCGCTTTAACATGTGTTACGTACAAAGGCAGCCTCGGCTTATATACCGTCGGCGAGAAGTGGGAGGAGCTAACGGATTCTACGCTTTCTGATTAGTAGTGTCTTCGTCCTACATAGTGGTTGTTGACCTGAATTGATCCCTAGCGAAGAAAAAGCCCATCGGAGTAAATGAACCTGGAAGCGGACAGGTTATTGACTTAATCTATGAAGAACAATTGTCATAAAGAAAACTCAAAAGATTTCGAAGTGTTCCAGTAACCCACAAGTCACTGCTCTCCATGTAGGCCACAGCAATTTATGTTCATTTCTCAAATTCAGTCGGACTTCGACTTTTCGTAATTCATCATGTAAGCATATTACATTCGAAGAAAACTCGAGGGTTTTGAACCCAAATGAAAGAATGATAGAAGTCTTTTTCCTTGAATATTGCTTGTGTCATATAGAATCTTTATAACAAGTTGTTTTTTTTTTAAAATCCAAATTGGAGAAAATCGTACAATTTGTTATATGCATAAAAAAGAATTTAAGTAAGGCTTAAGGTGTATTATTAAGTTTGCACCAAACCAACGCCTTGTGTATTGGAAAATAAATTAGCTCTGAATGAACGATTGTAAGAACAATGATGGATAGCCTTGATTTGGTATGATTAACCCCTGGGACACCTGCCAAGGTCAAATCAGTAGAAGACGAAGTAAAGAATATACAGCGGCATTGTTTTAAATGTGTCACTCGATGATTCAAAAAGTATCTCTCATTGCCACGAACTGAATATTGATAATCTTTTAGGGTTATGTATTTTATTTATAAATGTAGCACCGAAACTGACGAATCAATTTGCATATATTGGTTGTACTGAGGGCTAGATAGGTATTACAGATGTCTGCAGCGGAAAAGCGCCAAGACTCCGCATCACAGGGCGCTGATCCTTATGGAAATTCAGGATCAAGGAGACAAAGAAATGGGACCATGTCTTTGGATAATTATGCAGATTCTGGTATCTTGAAGCCAGGACAGCGATAGAGGTCATTGGCATTATACGTTATACATATGCGCTGTTTATTGTTATTGTTCATGAGAATGTGCTGTTATTTTTATTGTTCATCATAATAATATATTTATCTAAACAGACTTGATTGGCAACACTACTGTTGTGTTCTATTTTCTTCCAGTCCGTTCTGTTCCATTCTACCCTATTCTATAGATATTGGCAGCTTCTGGGGTTATATGTCTCATTACTGATTAATTAGAACTACGTGCATTGTGAACTGACAGTCATAAAAAACATGAGAATTCTCACAAAGTATCAATATATATTATAATGTCTCCACAATGCTTCATGGGTTAGTAGCCTAATGCCAATTGGACTGACCACGGGCATCGTTCAATGTTTGTATATACCTGGTATGTACTGGATCGGGTCATGAATCACTTTGTTTACATCCGATCTACTTTTTACCTTTTGTCGTACCAAGTATACCCCTGCACTTTGTCATATGTTGGCAATATACCAGACCAGTACGGAGAACGGGTGCCTGGTCTGAGTTCTCGCATCTGGCGATAGTAACGAGACAATAACGAGATGTAAACAACTCGTAACCATTGCCTGACTAGCACGCGGCGGGTCATCCTGTTCACCTGATAAAGTGTCGGGCATGACAGGGCTACATGAATGAAGCTCTTACGTCAACCAACCAAGACAGTCAGTTGCATATATAACGAAATGATTCACATGTAAATGATTACCCATTGTCTTCGAATCAATCATCGTTACTATTGACTTCTTAGTAAGGTTTAGAGATTTAATATTAACAGCAGGTCTTTTGTATCTAATTAAAGCAATTTCATTCACATATTTTTTTTGCACTTTTGAATTATTAACGGCCAATTCAACTCACCTACGAAGACTTTCCATTTTCATGGAAAGTGTCTTATTTGAGAAATTGGTCTGTTTTTTTTTTTTGCTTACTTTTTCTCCAATTAAGTAATCCGTATGCAACAGATATGCAAATAGACTGCTGATATATGTCGAAATTGCAGCTAATTAAGAAACGGTTAAATCCTAAACCTCGTGTGATACTTGTTCCTCAGAAACACTGAATTACTGGAAGTGTCAAGTGACGATGAAGCCACGTTCTTTGAAACTGACATAATTTTCATGGTAAGCTTTTTTTCTGACATTTACTTTTAAACAAAGTTATAAGGTATCTGAAAAGTATTTAATTGTTCCTTACAGAAATTCCATATCCATTCATTATATGTTTAAATAGTTCGCCCCAATTAGTATCACTGATTTCCGGGTGTGAGCGGAAATGTGAGAAAAGCGGAAATCATTTTCATTGCTCGCGACCTAGCTCGGTAACGCACACATGTAGTAGGCCTAATCCAAAAAACCAACCATGTGGAAATGAAGTATTATATTTACTCATAATCAGGGGAAAAAAATCAATTTTTATTTTACATGGACAGACAAAACACACAATGCATTTAAGTGCAGATCATACATGTTTTTAATAAATGAATATTGAAAAACTCGGTCATTGTGGATAATAAAATCATCAAAGTCCATACCCCATGCATAATGAAATGCAATAAGTTTGATATAAAACACCCCGTCTGAATGTAATACTGATAAAAATTACATTTCTTGTCATTTCTGACCATGGTTTAGTACTTTTCAGACATACCCAACAGATTCCCTCTTACGCCAGATACCTGCAGAATTTCTTTTGAAGTTTGATATCCATTTGATGTATGACGTTATTCGCACTTGGTATCGTTTGCAGTTTTGGTGAGTGTGTGACGTATGAAATGCACTAAATCTCAAAAGAACGTATATCAACATCATGCATATTTTATAAGCAATGAGTTTTACCGTCAAAATATTTTTTTCGATCTTTTACTCTGCAGCATTGATTGAATAATTAATTGAAATTCGTATTTTTATCAGAAAATTATAAAATATGCAGAAATCGAGGAACTGACTCGCGAAACGTGATATTTTTTTTTATGAATCTTTCTATAAATGACCAATGCTTTGCAATTAAAGCATAATTGAGGTATTTCAATATATATTTTGAACCTGTATGTTCCATAATCAGAGAAAACTCATAAGTGTTACAGTAACTGTAACACTTAATATATAAAATGTTACATCATATCTGTTTGTAAACCTATAGAATGATGTGCAAGACCTTTAAATAATCTTACTTCTTGGATAACTAGTTTTGCATAATATCAAAACAGAAGTGACCGAGTTACTCAGCCACTGTATTAGGATTCCTGAGCCACGGTAACATAGTTCCCAGACTAATTTATATGTTTATTTTAATTATGTTATCCGATCAATTTAATCGCTGAACCAGACTCCCACGCCGAGTGGGAACAAAAATACCATTAGGGAAAAAGTGTATCGATGTGCATTGTGCACCAGGCCTTCACCTCACTACCAGTCAACAGATCAGCCTTGCAGTGAACCGCCAAGAGGAATTATCATTCAACATTTTCAATAGACAGTATAATTCATGTATTTATTTGTTCTCTATCTATTTTATATGTAAGCAAAATTTGTTTGTTTTTCTCCTATGAGTGCATACTCCACCCTTCAGCATGTCTTTATATTATAGTGCATACGTGTCTTAAGATTATAAAAAATATCTTTTTCCTATTTGTATTTAAACGAATGTTTTAAGTAGAGCTTTAATATTTCATGATAAATATCTGTGTATATACATGAACTTTTTACACTTAATATACTCAGTATACTTATCGTAACATTTAGGGGATTTTATAAGAATAGGCAAACAATTTCAAATGTGAATACATTTAAATTTTGTATATTTTTTTTTTTTAGGACAGGTTATCCATCCAATATTTACCATAAATGGTGCATATAGTATAAATACGCTTGCTCTGATCGACAACAGAAATCTAAATAAGTGCGTGCCCCTCCTGTGGTTTGATCCTCCAATTATTGATTTAATACCAGAGTTGCAAGAAGACAATATAAGGAGATGAGATTGAAAATTTCCTCCCACATTGCCATGATCAGACTGAATACTTCCTCCGAGAATCAGACGGAAAATATTTCCTCTCAAAATCTTCCTCTCGATCTTGAGAAGCTTCCTTGAGTAGCATCAAATGATGCCGGAACAACAACAAAGACAACGACGACGCCTGTAGTTCTGTTGGAGGACGCTGATCGGGAGTCTATTCTTGGCATTAGGTCTCTTCTGGCAGTCACGAAGTCTTTATTACATTGTTTTGAAAATTTTAAAGAACGAAATTAAATTTAATGGAAGGCTACATCGCTTTCAATTTTTTCTTGCTTCATAATGCAAAACAAGGATTAAGGATCATTGATCACTGAGGCTTAAAAAAATAACTTGGACTTTGAAATGTACTTTTGTTGGAGTTCGATAAATAATAAACACATAAGATATAAATCAAAACCTGTTTGTCTGTGCTCTTCCGTGTTGTTTTGGTTAGAGCCGTGTTCAGCGAAGCGAGTCTGTGTCCCCTGCCTCCTCCGCGCCGGCACTGCAGCAGACTTTTCTAACGTCACTAATGTCTACGTGACACAAGAGTGCAAAAAGGCATTAGGAAGACATATTTCTCTCACGAAAAGTGCAAAAATTAACAAAGATATTTACAAGTTGATAAGCATTAGTGACTGCTACTTAATTAAGCGATAATGTGACATATCAAAAGCTACTTTCAGTGAATTATTTGCGAAAACAACTTAGCCTTGGTATTGATTTGTGTAGATGATAGGATGGTCTCACGATCAGCATTATTAAGTCATACACGGTTCTTAACTAGTAACATTTTATATACCAATCTGCTATTCTTTTAGGATTACAACATCCTTAGCATATTATCATTTCTCTGGTTTTCGGTATAAAGGTAAACTTACTTGGAATCAAAAAAGCTTTCAACATCCGCAATTTTAAAATTTACAAAATTGAATGAGTGTGTGACAGAATACATGTACTGTCTTATAATTGTCTAAAATATGGCAAGGAAATCGTGTGTATAAAATTTAAGGTTTTCTTATTGTTGACACCCATATGCATATGTAATAAACATTCCTTTAAAGACAAAAATATTATTATCTAAAATACAAACATACATGTATCATCAAATTAAATTGCGCTGAACAAAAAAGAAACCTTGACCTGATTTTATTTATGCAAGTTCAGTTGTTTGTCTCATCGGCTTATTGTTATGAACTGTTGTGACAATCTAGATCGCTTCTGCGTTTTTAAACAAGTTTTGATGCTATGTAACATGACTATAGGTCTTGTACACGATTAGGCAGTTTAAGGCCTTAAGCATTCGCAGAAATATGTCACAGCTTGCAATAAACCTAAGTAATATATATAATGAATATATGAACTTTTTTTTAATCTAGCTGTGGAAATTACCCGAATGGTCCAGACTTTTTTTTTAATTGCGCCGAGACAATTATTACTCATATTTGAAACAATGCGTTAAAGTCGTGTTACAATGTGTTACATTCGTGTCTTTCACCAATTTACAAAATTAAGGTCAGATAACACGTTATTCAAGAGTGAATATTTTAAACCAAGAATCTGTCATTGAAGAATAGGTACTCAAACAACTTTCCTGCACAAAAAATTTAAGGTACCTTACCAGGCATTTGGACAAGATGCCAGAGGATGAAATTTCTTCTATAATTCTTATGGGTAGTCTTCTGAATCACTTATATCGCAATGGTGTAATTCTACAATTGATAAAACATATGAAAACAATGTCGCGATCACAAAAGAATGGCAATTATGAATTATTTTTATATGATACCAAGACATATAAAACATATATTTGAGGAACGAGTCGAGACCATAAATGAAACCAATATTATTTCGTTTTATATTTAGACAACCAGTCATTTTCATTGTGTAAAAGGTTTAGGATCTAGGTAAGATATAACTTGTTTTACACTGACCATCCAAAGCTTACTTATCATTTGTCGAGAGTGCATATCAGCTGATGGAATGTTTACATAATTAAAATACCTATGTTCACCTGTACAGCGTGAAGCCCTCTGTTTACTGTCCTTGGGAGAAAAAAATATCTGAAATGCACTTTAACCTGCTTCTCGGTAAACTTGTTAAATTTCAGGAAAATACTTCATGTGATTAAATAACTCGGATTTTGAGAACTTAATGATTTAGAACGTGTTTTCTTCTGTAGTATGTTTTACTTTTGATCCAGCACAAGCAAGAAACCAAGAATCAAGATTTGAGTGAATTTTATCTTAAATACTAGTGTGGTAATGATATAAATGTGATCTAACAACGTTAAGCATATGACATCAAACTCTGTTTCACCATTTAAGCTGCAAATAAAACCTTAAGTATTTTGTCCTTTCCAGGGTGCACTGTCAAATACGTCATATATGTAGTATACGAAAAATTTGCGCCTTAAAATATATTTGTCATCTTAAACTTGCATTATTGTTATATACACATTTCTTATTCCCAAAGAAAATTTATTCTCTTCACTTTTGTTAAAAAAAGAAAAATGGTTGAAAACCCTGACTACCTGTAATCAAAATGCCCCCGTGTGGCAGCTTACGGTGAAGGTTGAAGTTTCTTAAATGCAAGTCAAGGTCAAAATTGTTATTTTTTGGAAGGTCTTGTCACAAGAAATACACCTATGAAATATGAAAGCCCTATTGCTAACTGTTCAAAAGCAATGGTCTAGATTAATGTTTTTAAAAGTTAGTCAAACTGTAAGATGAAGGTCAAAAAGCCAAAATAAAAAAATATTTTGAAAGGTCTTGTTACAGTGAATATACAGGTGAAGGATGGAAACCATAGCAACAACTGTTAAAAAGTTTTGGTCAAGGTTAAAGTTTGGTAATTTTTTTTTTGTAAAAGTGGGTCAAACACCAAGGTCCAGAGGTCTTTGGTGTTACCAAAAAGAAACGTCTTGTCACAAAGGAATACACAAACCATAGCCACCCCCCCCCTCAAACTTTCTAGTCAAGGTTAACGTGTTTGCAAACAGACAGACGGACGGACAGGACAAAATGGGGGCATAAAAGGCTAATATTTTGTGAACCCTTGTAATGTTCCTGTATGACAGGGCATAAAGCATAGTTACGTCCGTTTTCAATCCTAACTTCCATCTTATTTTTTGTTCACTTTGATTTCAAACAGTTCAGTACGCTCTAATTCACCTTGACACAGACTGTAAGTGTGAGCAGTTGAGTTAATGAGCAGGTGAGCAGTGACCTTCTGTATGACCTGACTTTGCCTCATTTTAGTTTCCTTCAGTTGGATGAAACATTTTACTTTAGGTTAAGTTCAAGTTTGTAATTTCTTTTGACGATAATTATACTCCCCGCTTGAAAAGCGGGAGGGTATATACTAAGTAGTAATCGGTATGTCCTTCCGTCCGTCTGTTACGCTTTGGGGTACCCATCTCATCCGCAACTCCTCTCATACCACTGAATGAAATTGGATGAACTTTCACAGAATTACATATTGCCATTGTGCAACTGCTATTTTACTTGTTGATCTGACACATATTTTGGGTTTCCCACAACAAAACATAGTGTTTGCCATTATAAACATATGGGAGGCGGGGGTATCATTTAGTGAGCTTATTGCTCACAGTACTCTAGTTTCCTTTTTAATCCGTTACGATGCCAGTTCTACCAAATGTAAAAACATATACACCTCTTCTTATACAGTAGCCTTTGAAATATTGGAAACGAGACCTTTGATTCAGTGAAAAAAGTGAATGACACGATCTGAATTAAAATGCATCAATTTGAAATATTCGCAGAAAACGATAGAGAGGACTGTTATAATTCAGAATGTCATGGAATAGATCCTTAGGTACCCAATTAAGTGCGGAGTTTTGAGAAAAGAAATCTCTTGGAAAGAGGTAATTTTTTCTAAAATATATACACAGTGACGCTTTTCGATGCCGTTCATGTACTTATTCACTTTTTCACAGAAAATATATCTACTTGACAGAACACGCTTCAATTTGTCCCGGTGGCGCTTTAAAGTGTATTCAGTGAAGGACACATTTTATCAATTCGCAGATTTGTATTCCCCTGTAGTAGAAGATTCAGGGTTTTTTTGTCCTGTCTATGTGTTTGTCCGCAAAAACTTGAATCTTGTCCATAACTTTGGATTGGTTGAAGCTTTGGTTTTCATATTTCAAATGTGCAAATGGTCAAATGTGACCTTGGAGTTTGACCCACTTTTGCAAAGAATAACCAAACATTAACCTTGGTCATAACTATTGATCAGATAGTACTAGGACCTTCATATTTCACATGCATATTACTTGTTGCAAGGCAATTTGACCTTGACCTCGGAGTTTGATATTCTTTTGAAAAACTTGAACCTTGAACTTAACTTTTGGGCAGTTAATATTTCACATGGGCTAATATTTCACCATTATATTCATTGAGATAATCCATTCTTTTAGACATCAATTTTATTGTCTCTTCACGTTAAGCTTGAAGTTTGACATGCATCTGACAAACTAAAACTTTCGCCATAAGCTGCCATGCGTGGACACTAGTGTTTCTTGCTTTCTGTGGCTGCGTACATATCTTATTGAAATTGAACTTTTTAAATTATTTGTTTGATTTTTAATGAATCTATACGATGTCTTTATTTTAGTAAATGTTTTCATCTCTTGTCAATTTAGGGAAAATTGAAGTCGCTTACATAATAGTTGATTGCTAGAATTCGATCTCGAAATTCATGGCTTCGCTGCTTCTCGGTTTTTGTAATAATTTAATTTGTATAGTACCATTTTTCTTGTTGTCGTGTTTTTGATATAATTTTAAAAAAATGCTTATGTATTTTATTGTAACTGTTTCTGGACAAGTTTTCTGGAAAATTAATTAATATAGCTTTTTTTTATTTGCACAACCGTCAGATTATGGGAACACTTGCCTTGTACGATTCTATATTCTTCTATAAGTATATTACTTCGCGCATATGTGTCAATTTTACGATTCAATAATGCCCATGTGACTTGATCCGGTGTGTTATTCCGAATGCACTTCTTTTCTAATACTTACGCTGTTGTTTATGTAAATGCAGGAGGACTTTGAATCACGTTCTCACACATTTACATACATGTAATGCTGATCACTGTAAACTTAACATAAATACTAAAGGCTCTTCCAACTACTACTGAGAATACCATGTAAATAGTTTGAATTTATTTTTTCAAAGATTTGAAAATTTTGATCCTGTTTTATGAATGAGTGATTAAATTGAATACATTATATGCATGGGTGATTAAATTGAATATTATTTCAAGGAAAAGAATTATATTTTAAAAAAAATTCATGTAATAATCAGAAATCTAGTATTGGAGAAGATTTAGTAAGCTCGAAGATAAATCTGCAAAATTAAAAATAAATAAGTAATAAACATGCATAATTGATTGACTTTTCAGTGTTTGCGTTTTCTTACTTAGATTATAAGTGTTGTTTTCGAGAAGTGTCAGCTATATAAAAGCATTAAATGACGCATTCTGTCTATTTTTGAATTAGCTGTTGCATTGATGTCAATTTAACAATAAACTTTTCCGATGAATTCAAAAGTTTTTGATGCAAACTGCGTCATTATGTCACAGCTGTATTGATCGGCTTTAATTCTATTACTGTTACTACGGAAGCTGTTGCATCCCGTGTATCCAATCAAATCTGTCGACCTCGGTTTATCTTGAATATCTCCGCCATATTTGAACAAAGACACGCGAGACTAAGCGCCTCGTTGTTTGACATTTGTACTACGTGGCTTAGATTACGGTTCTTTATCCAGAAGGAAAGCTTTGTTACTTCATCTGATCTGTGCTGTGGGATGATTTCAGCTAAAATCTGCAGAATGGCGGAAGGACTTCCTATGCAGTAAGCATTTTTACACGATTATATAGTTCTTTGTTGGGATTTCCGTTTTAGCCTATGCTACTTTTGTGATCTTTGTTCTATATCATGTGTATTTAAAATTTTTAAATTTAAAGGAAGAAAACAATTATAATGCAAAAGCATGGTTTTAAGCTGTTTGCAAAATGAATTGCTACTTATTTATCTAGCATGATGCAATATCGATAACAAAGCAATCGAACTCTGCAGAAGTTCAGCCATTGACACTGTATCGAAAACAGCTGTTCGATGTTTACCCGTTGTCATTGCATAATTTTCTCTATTGCATGCAAAATTAGCAAATGTCTTGGCCTTTGCATCATTTTTTTAAGACTCAAAATATACGAATATATCTTAAAAAAAAACAAACATTCTTTGTTCTTCCCCCCTTTGTGCGCAGCTATTGCTAGCATCTAAAAATAGCCTGACTTCTCCGAAGTCATGCCCTGAAGTCACATGATTTTCTTTTAAGAAGGAAAATGCGCGGTAATCCACACATGAATGGTATAAGTAAAAACTAATTTCAGCAAAATTGACGGATTATCAATGCACGATGAATGAGCACAATGAGATAGGAAAGAAATAAAACTAATTAATTAGCGTAAGAGATAAATATTTACAGATTACAAAATGATTGTTTGTGAAACCATGCAGGATATCGATACGCATCAGAAAATGAACTGTAATAGAATCATTTTTTAGCATCTCTTTGTTATAATTAAGGAACAACTGACCCAATTTAGGAGTATATTTTATGGGGATGTGGAATCTTATTTTTCTTGACCATTGAAAAATCTCAGACATATAACTGGCTATAGTGTGAGAATTTTAAAATGCCAAAAGATATTGATGCATTACGGAAAAATTTAAAAGTCAACCTCTTTCTTTCCCCATGAAGTATTTCCTTGATTTTTGTGATTATTGACCGCATTATTTTCAGTTATACTGGGTAATTCGTTAAAATAAGGCGAAAAATGCAAACATTTCTATAATGTCAAGATATAAAAGAGTAAATGAAATAAAAGGGTAAGTGACTAGGTGTTGATGAAAAAAAATTCTGTTAAAATTTTTTACTGAGTTTGTCCAAGTTCTATACCCCGAATTAAAATACCACAAACACTCATCATGTTCATAGAAATAGGTTGGCAAATGGGAATTACATTTTGTTGATATTTTACAAAGATTTTGTTTTTAAATTCAGAGAAAAAGTTTGTATGTATATTTACCCTAATATGTTTTTTTTTGTAGAAAATCTGTAAACATTGGTCAAGCTTTGAAGGACTCTCTTATACAAGCACTCGCTGATGATAGACTTGTTATAGGTGTGATAGCCTGTGCTAAACTTTTGGAAATGTAAGATTATTTTTATTTACTTACATTTACTTCCACATAAGCAATTGAAATCGGCGAAAATTGAGTAAATTGTTGAATTTGTTGGGGTTTTTTTGTAAAGCTTTCTTATCATGAAAGGTGAATAAGTTGAAATATAGCAAAGGGAACATATCGTAATACATGTTTATAGTTTGAGTTAGTGTACATAGTGGACATATAATCTGGCTATGCCATTTATTTCTTTTGCATCATTTTCAAAGAAGAGAAATCCAAAAAGCTTATATTTTCCTCTTTTCAGAAGTCCCGAGAGCGTAATGGTTTGTATTTTACCTGCCTCCGTCCCAAGTCATGACGTCACGTTCCACATCCAGCAAACTCTTGTAGAAGCCTTCTGTGTAGAACATTGCATTCCTATACTCAAGGTAGCTTAACTATTGAAAATGGAATTATACGGCAAAGTTTGTCGTCAAAAATTGACTTAAATTGTGAATTGCAATTCTGACCTTTCTTTAGTGAGGAGGCTGTATTTTATTGATTTTTCAACCAAATTTGGATGTTTTTCTCCCGAAATACGCATGAAGTTTGACGTTTAATGTCACGAAATGACGTGGGAGTGCACAGCTGGCTCCGTCTGCAGCACAGTTCACACGAAAACCTGTGCACATCATTGGCTTGTTTTTTTCTTAACAGTTGAATGTACGATAGAAAGTCCATTCAGTTGTAAGATTTAACCGAGCTTAATATCCTTACACTGAATATAATTGTTAATGATAATTTATGTGGGAGATTTATTAATCTGAAAATTTGGAGTCATAGTAGTAAAAGTTATATATAGAACCCAGTTCAAAAATACACCGCCGAATGGCTCCTGTGAAAATGTACCACGAAAAATGTAAAATATGGGGGGAAAAATCAGTTGATCTATTTAAGAAAACGTTAACCACTTAAAACAGGGAGAGGGAGAAATGCCATGATATTTTTGCCCCTGAAAAAATAAACATGAAATGTTATGAATTTTCTTAGATTGGTGACTCGGAAAAGCTGGCCATAACCTTGACAGAGAGACAGGATGCGGCAAATAACAATAATGACAGGCCGGAGGAGGGGGATAGGGACCTTACCTGTGTGTTAATACAGGTAAATATTATTTATCTATATATACATGTTAGAATTCACATATTGTTTACAGATTATTAGTGGATCTCACCACTCCTGTCTTTTGCCTATTTGTAAGTTTAAAGGAAAGTGGGAGGAATTTCAAATACCTGCTAACAGATATTTAATTTATCTATGTAGTAGTTGACTGTCAATTGTTTTTTAAGGTTAATTATTAATGTACATTGTGAGTTCCTATATTATGATAAAAGGACATGCAAGCATTAAAATACTTTGATACCTTGTGAATGTAAAAAATAAAAATTTATGATGAATTTCACAAAAACATGCTGCTTTAATTCAAAAGGAAAATTATATCGCATGACATACGATATCAAGCTCTGTTTTTTATGTCTAGGAGGTTATAGTGTAATGAAATCATTAATTAATATGATATTAATGCGTGTTAGGTCCGAAATTAAGGGAAATACTTGACAGTTCATGTGTGAAACATTTGTAATGTCATAATGCACATGAATACGCATATGTTTTTGAAATCCAGGAAATGCTACAATGAAATGGATTACTTAATTATTAAACGATATAATGGATTACTAAATTATTAATCAGAAACAAGGGACTGTAAATTGTTAGAAACATTGAAACCTTTAAATGTATTAACACAGCTTAGAAATATATTTTTTTCTTAGAATCCGGAAGTAAAAAGTCATTCTGACCAATTTGTCACGGAGTTCTGTGAAAGGATTTTCCTTACGCATCCCAGAATAGAATTACCTGTGTGATATTAGAGGCTGATGATTTCCGTAAAAAATCAGGTAAAATTACTTTGAAAGGTAAAAAGTCAACAATTTATACCAACATAAAAATATTGTCAATTTTACATGTAACAGTGATACAGGCATCTTTTGTATGGATTTAAGTGCAATGAAATACCGGTATATATAGAGCAATACCGGTATATATAGAGCTAACACATCAGAGGTAGGATCAGATGACATGGGGGAGTAAGCATCCCCTGCCGACTGGTCACACCCTCCGTGTATACAAGTATAAAGTTTATTTTTGTGTTTTAGGATTTTCCGGACGAATTCATCGTGTTGGCTGGTTCCTTACATAGTTCGGTTGACCCCGTTCTATAGCGGACGGAATGTATCGCCAGGTCCACGTGTCCCTTTAGAAGGGGGCGTGGTCAGGTGTAAGAAGAGGGCTCCAAAAAGGCGGAAGTTGATGTCACAAATGACCCGCAGATACCTGCAATCTAAAGTTTATTAAACTGTTATCGATTTAAATGAATAAATGATATTTTTCAGCATATATTGTGGTTATTAATATATCAAGATTTTAAATTAGAGCTAGTAAAATCTCGATACCGTTTATGGAACGAGTAAACATGATATACAGTTTAATTAAATTAAAGTTGACTGTACAAGTGGATATATTTTTCACATACTCTTATTCTTTAGCATGTAAGCATAAGAAATGTTGTGAGACAGTGAACACTATGTGATCATTTACATGAAAAGATGGGATCAATACTTTATAAAGATGTTTATTATCAGATGATAGACTACAGATTTCTTCCTCACTAGTCGAAGGTCAATAAAAAAATCAACGTATCTCGATCGATCGATCGATCGATATAAAGTTATTTACGATGGATATAGTCTTAAAATACTCAAGGATTTTAATTTCATTCAAAGATTCTAATGTCGACAATTGTTGACTATTTCCCTCTGAGCCTCTGCCTCGTACTAATATCTATCGGGAGGCGAGCCGTGTCAAAGGAACTCACCCAGTCCTCTCTGGCGCCCCCTGGTGCTGGTGGCGATGGCGAGTTATCTCCACCTGACTCTGTCTGCAGCTTCCCGAGGCGCCCTCTCTATATAAGGATCAGACCAAAAGTGAATTTGACTAAATAAACTTGTGATTAATGGTACAGTAAAAGCTAAATCAGTTGAGTATCATTATTATAAAGGTCTGTGGGAAGCAATTTAATATCGAAGGGACCGAATTCTAGTATTGTATATATAAGTGGGTTTTTTTATGTGGCAATTTGAAGCAAATTATTCTTGACAACCCAAAAAGTAGCTGCAGAACTATAGCTCTCTGCTTGAAAAAATTCGAGCATATAAAGCAGAGAGCGACAGTTCTGCAGCTAGTCAAAAAGGTCATCAGACATTATACAAAGGCACAAGGCTTCAATTTCTTAGAGTATTTTCTATAGTTTAACGATTAGTAACTGTACTTATACATTGTTTATAATACTCGTATGAAACCAACGGTGTTTGCATGCAATACCAATTACTCGACAATTTAATTTATAGCCATTCTCTGTAACCACTTAAACTTCGTTGCTACGCATGGTCACCGATTTTTATGAAACTTCACCCATGCTTAGTACTTGACACCAGAAACAAATATCAAACAAAATTTCGCTGCTATGTGTCTCGGTTGCTATGGCAACAGCCGGAAAAGTTTGAAAAATCGAGATTTCAGCCACTTTAAATCTTGACTGTGGCTTAATAAAAAATAGAAAAAGCAAACAAACCATTCTCACAAAAACATGACACCTTGATGTCACTTATACTGTAAAGAAACTGTTTAGAATATATCTCTAAGTAAATGGCAACCAAGGGTACATTTGGAATACATTTAAAATGCTGAAATATGCTGAATAACACTCCGTATTCACTAATGGTAGGTGTTAGATGCTCAAACTCAATCAACGACTTAAGCAAAACACTGAAAATGTTTGACCTTAATATTATTCTATAAATAACTTTTATGGTTGCCATGGTAACACAGTGTAACCATACAAAACCTGTAACTAAGATTGGGTTAATGCTACTGTCTTAAGGAAAAACATGAAAATTCAAGACTGGCAAATATGCATCCTTAGGACCTTGCAACACCAAAACCATAAGAAAAATTGGGTATAATTGCTACTTTGCAGTGTTACCATGGAAACAAAGAATCAGTGCTTAAAAGTTAATTATTTTTCGCTGCATTAAGAATTAAATTGCCATGTAATCCAGAAACAAATTAAAGGACTCAGCTTGAATAGTATTTATCTGTTAGAATTGAAATTGAATATCATAAATTGATTAAATTTGATGAAGAAAACAACACTGTTGCTATGGTTACCAAGAAGGGAAAATGTTCGATTTTGTGAACTTTATATCACATTGGCGTCGGAAGCAAATTGAAAGTGGTGGGGGGGCTAAATCTACTCCCAAATGTTTATTACCTATACA
>PRKT01000001.1:3979784-4021968 GCA_003671525.1 Saccostrea glomerata | reverse complement strand
CCCCCCCCCCCCCCCAGTTCCCATGTATCAATATTAAACCCTGTGTGCCAACTTCTTGCATCCACTTAGAGATTGGATGATAGTCTGATAGTCAAAACTAATAGTCAGGTTAGCTGTTAATAAATCATAAAAGTTTTGGGAATCTACATTTAAGGGTACGTATCCAAGGAAAGAAAATATTTTTCAGGTTTTTAAGCATATATTTTTCTGCTTATTTCCATAGCAATGCTCTTTTTTAAGAATCTAATCTGAATTTTTTCAAATGGGAAAACTAGGACCACACCAACATCTTTAAAAATTGATCATTAGTTATGACGAAATGTGCTTTTTTAAAAGAAAGGATCAGATTTAAACATACAGAGTGTTACTTTGAAGGTTCTATGTGGTATAAAAACCTTGGCAACCATTGCCAACCTAAGTGAAATATCATATTTTGTTCTTGGTATATGTTTCAAGGCTCTTATTTCTATTATTTGGTCACATTTCATCCTATGATTGCTTTTTTTATTTTTACGTGTATGACTTTATAAAATTCAATGAATATTTTTTTTTTTTACTTTTGAATAATTTGTTACCATAGTAAAGTATGAAATAGTTGATTTACCAAACATGTTTATCATGCATTCGAGACATCTGACCTTCAACTTTTGGAAACAGTCATTGCCAATTGTTTGCTTTGCCGCAAATTTTAACTATGGAGCTCTAAACATGATTTAAAAATGCCATTTTTCGAACTTTAAGACATGTTGCCATGGTAACTATAAAATATAGCAACCAATTTTTGCCTGATTTCAGTTTAGGGTATCAATGACTTTTATCATAGAGAGTTTGGAGAAATTCTTAGACTAGGCGTGCAACAGCTCCTATAAATAAAATTTCAAGTCATTACAGAGAATGGCTCTTGATATCACATTTTATCGTAAAACTAAATCCAACATATAAAAGAACGGTTCATATAATTTCATGAATTTTTAGTGGTAAAGTTGAAAAATAAAATGAGAAATTAAGTACTAGTGGGAATCGAAAACTCTTCGCATCAGTTTAACCACTGGACCTCCGTGTCAATATCCAAAACGCTAGATGCTAGGAATGGGAGTAAAAGAAGATATTGAATAGCTGATTTGTAGAAAAAGGAGGTTGTCCTGCATTAAAACGTGATTAACTTCATACATTTCCACAAAAATGTCATTTTAATTCATTTTAATTGCTTTAAAGTTTTATTAGTTGTGGTGTGAATGCCTAAAGTAATTGTAAGGATTTCTCGTCTAATTTTATTTGTTGCAAAGCAAATAAACTCGGTTCAAATATTTGAACGTGCAACTGTTTTTTTAGGGGATGCTTTTATATGTACAACTAACTTGGACTTAGTCGTAAGTTCTTTTGTAAAACGGTCTCCATATCTATGAATCAAGAGAGCATTCCATCTCAATCCAAATGACGTCACTTCTGCTTTGCACAAGCCATAACACATCCACAGACATAAACGATTGCGTTACTTTATCCAAAGATCTAATTCATAGCTCTGTGCTTTACCCCCTCCAACTCCGCAACAAGGAGATGAGACAGAGAAAAAATTTTCCCCCTACAGTCTATTTTTTTTAAGTTAACTGCTATACAAGGATGATTTGGAACACAATATTAACTTTCAGTGTAGACTATAAGTTGTATTTCATTTTTGTGATTAGTTAGTCATTGAAAGGGGTGGGGGTATTTTACAGTGATATTAGAGACAAACTACTAAAAATGTAGTTTTCTGTAAAATTTATTATTAGAGTATTGTGTCGTTGAATGTTAAGTTACTCTGTGTTTTGTCTGTTTTTGTGTATGTCTAGTGTACGCGGGTGGTCTTTGTACGTTTCAAATTAATTATAACGAATATATAAAATACAAATTCTATAAATGTAAATTGACATCGTACTGTGTTAATTGTTTGATCATTATTAATTCTTAAAACTATAAATAGAATTATTTTGTACAGTCTTATCTTTTTCTGATCACCTTTATGACGCCTTTTGCTTCTATATTAAACTTGGTTTAAACTTAGCGGTGGTAATTTATAAATACCACTCTGCTCGTAAAAAGAGTAGAAACCTTTAATAACTGATTAATAAGACATTCTGTCGATAGCGTCACCTAGCCAACATTTTTTTCCAAACACCATCACTTTCCTCATTTTTAACATATACTGCGACCTGTCTGTGGAAAGTGGTGGTGGGGCTAAGCCGACGCAGCAATGTTCCATGTCCCAACTAATTATATATTTAGAAAAAAAGTGGCCGACGCTTATGTATTGAATTATGCAACTGTCCTTCCATGTTTACAAACTTCATCCAAATGTTAGGTCAACTTGAAAGTAAGTTTAGAAATAAATATAAAGAATCCTAAAAGGTCTTGGGTTCATAATATTTTAAAAATGAATTAAATACTACATAATAAATGTATAATTAATTTCATAAATGATATTTTCTAAACCTGCAGAACAAATTTGCATTTGCAGTGCACATGTAGTTAACAAAGAGACTTGGGCAAGTTTTGCAGTTCAGCAAAGAACCCCTTCGTACGGTATCAAGCGTAAATTATCACAACACTGCGGTCATTATTATGATAATTTATATAAATGAAAGCTGAAGAAATCTTTGATTTAGAATTCATACATGTACAGTTATCATTTTTAAATATTAAAAAATGTTTCACATTTTAACTAAATTTTGAATTAAAAGTGTATAGATTTCGTGGATTACCATATTTTTTCATATTACATAGGTTGCATAAACATGACTCAAAATGGTTACCCAGATGTATAGAGATATACATTTAAGATATAAAATAATAGTGTCTAGATGCCTGATGGCCTAGGGAGATAGGACTTCAGTTAAACTCTCAACAAGAAGTTATGACGATCATGGCACAGAGGAATAATTTGGGAATTTTTAAATAGATTATAGATGTGTAATTGATGTATTGTATTAAACATTTAAACTTCCAAAAGGATCTTTGCATTAGAAAACTATCAAAACTGTCCTCCAAATGTTTAAATTTAAAGTTCATTGACGTCATAGATGGTCGACTGACGGAACTGGAAACAGGGTATAGTCATGATTTTCATTGAACAATTGTTAAATTGCTTCCGATTTTTAAACTCTATGTAAATATTACCTGGATTTGGGGTGCCATTTTACGTCGAGAGCTGTGTATTTGGTATGTAAGGAATTGTCCTAGATAACCTGTCCTCGTTTCCATAATTAGCGACATTACAAAATCAAAAAAATATAGAACATATGCTGGTATAACTTTTAATCGATATTTCACACGCATTTATTTTTTCCAGTTGTAAATCAATTTGATTTGAAATGCAAAATGTAAAGGACAGTGATATTTAGTCAGGATGTAAGTAGGTTATAAGTCCAATATGTAGTTCCATGTGCATTACATGTACATTTACATGCACTACAAAGTATCAATAAGCCTTATGTGTATTTTATTCCAGCTGCCACACTGGAGCTATGTGTCACTTAGCATGTTTTATAGCTTAAACATAATTCAAATTTTTAAACAAGACCTGTCATTATTATACCCCCCTCTTGAAAAGCAGGGGGTAAAATTATGTGATCGGGATGTCCGTCCGTCTGTTACGCTTTGGAGTACCCATCTCTTATCCGCAAATCCTCTTATATCACTGATTGAAATTTAATGATTTTTTCACAGAATCTTTATTACGTATTGCCATTGTGCTTTCTATTTTACGTTTTGATCGGATACATATTCAGGGTTTCTCATAATAATAATGGCAAAACATAGTGTTTGCCATTATAAACATATGGGAGGCGGGGGTGGGTGGGTGAGTATCATTCGTTATATCATTAAAATTTTGAATTCATCACCTGTAGTTTGAGTATAATGCAAATTTTACATCGTAATAAGCTATTACTATTGTATCTATGATATTGTAAATTTTCAAAACTTTACCCGATGCTTATATTTGTATAACAGGTTAACATTCCAACCTTCCTTTTTGGGGTTCGCTACGACACAGACATTCTTAAATCCGAAGAAGGACAATACAGTATATATCTAAACTGTGACATTATGGACCATTACCTAAAGGGAAAAAAAAGAAACGGTCCAGCTTACCTTAACATTCTTTAGATATTGATTGCTTAAGTCAGACAAGCTTTGAATACCTATCACTCACTTAAAAAAAAGAGATTACAGAAGGAGAAAATCTGTTGTTCATTGATATAAAGACCGATAGTTAATTTGTGCACGACTAAGACTATGCACAGAGATAATTCAAACGTCTTGCGGTATAGCACGTGCCCCGCCAACATATGGTGTTTATCAGGCTAAATTTCACGACAAGCTCAATGCATATCTTAATTATCCTAGAACAAATGGTGAAAAAAATCGTCATTGTGCCCGAGCAGTAAAATTAATCAATTACAGATATGGCATAAGTTTATTCCGAGAACTTGGTATAAATTTTCTACCAAGAAAAGAAACTGGTGTAACAAGCTGATGACGAACACGTGTGCATGTTTAATCTTGATGCCATTTAAATGTAACCGTGTTTAAGTTTTGACCTATCACGTTCTTGTTTAATATATTTATGGTATTTAATAAATAATTTTTTTTAAATTAAGATTCGTTATATAAATTTTGTATTTCTTTCCCCAGATATTGTCGACATCGATGTTATACAGAATCAAATGTCGATTATGAAAAAAAAGCAAAAAAAAAAAAAAAAGCAAAAAAATAAATGAAAAGTTATCATTTTCTGCAGTTTTCCATTCAGCAGAACTGAACTCGACCAAGTGTCAAGAAAACTTTAAAATGTATGTATTTGAATAAACCATGGTCGATTTTTAAATGTGCAGTTTTTGTCGCAAGAGTTATCTCCCTAATTCGTCACACTTTTCTTTAAAGATTGCAGAGTTATACCTCCTTAAACCACCCCTAACATTTCAAAACTTTAAAATATATTGAAAGTCGATAATGCAAAATAAAATATATAAATAATTCGTGAAATACTTTTTGAATGAACAAATTTATCTGTATATTATTTAAAAAGAAAAGGAATACTTATGGGACATAAAGTTATATACAGTTCAAGTATATTACTGAGGGAAATTGGCTCACTTTTGGTCTCAGACTCACTTTTACAAAAGGTACTTTTAGTGGGAAAATGAATCTGGGATCAAAAGTTAGGCTGTCTAAGTTTTATGCCCCCGAGCCTGGACTATTTGCCGAGGACCGGTTTCTAACAAAAGGGGGGGGGGAGATAACGCACATCTAGAAATAAGCTTTCGGAGAGGGGAAAAGGTACTAGTTAGTATTTGTGTAGCTGCAGTACTGTATCTTTCCGTTTTTTGTTTTTTTTGACAGACTGGAGAGCTACAGTGCCACCCTTTGAAAATAACTGTATATTAATTGTGCACAAAAAAGTGCGCCGAATATCTCGATTTATTTCTCCGTGTTTGTCAACTGCAATTTAAAAATATTACTATAGCCCTTGTGTTTCTAACACATTCGTTTACTACTTCCACAACGAATGATTCCTTATAACCGTGGTTATCCTTGGCCTGAAATTGAGACCATCGAAAAATTCGCTAGTTTATACTGCAATTTTGGGTGGCAAAACAATTCGGTCCAATACGCTTTCTGCAGAAGCCAGCTAGCTACAGTTCTTCAGCTAGTAAAATAAGTATTTGTGCAGATTTTTTCCTCACCTCTTTTAAAATATCTTGATGCTGCTGCATGTCGCTTTGTTCTCATAATAGCAATCTGACAAGTCGGGGGAAACAATAAATATGCATTAACATTGTGTATGTTCAAGCTATACTGCATTCATACGATTAAATCTAAGGTACTGCTTGTATAATTTTTATCGTACATATTTGTTAATGTACATATGTACAAAAGACAGTATGTTTTTCCTTATTTTAAACGTTCCCCCAACGTTCATCCAGAATGTTTTAGGCATCTCATCAGTTTTTCTCACATTCCATTACTTCAATTGGAGGGGGATGAAATAAGCGGGTTTCGCAAGTATCTACAAAACTACTTCCTCCCAAGTAACTAGATATGGTAGAACCATCTGCATGTATATATATAGGTAAGAATAAACAACGTCCGCGTTATTTACTGCAATTGTGCAAATCGGAAAATAACCTTGAATGCTTCCATCGTGCATTGATAATCCGTCAATTTTGCTGAAATTAGTTTTTACTTATACCATTCATGTGTGGATTACCGCGCATTTTCCTTCTTAAAAGAAAATCATGTGACTTCAGGGCATGACTTCGGAGAAGTCAGGCTATTTTTAGATGCTAGCAATAGCTGCGCACAAAGGGGGGAAGAACAAAGAATGTTTGTTTTTTTTTAAGATATATTCGTATATTTTGAGTCTTAAAAAAATGATGCAAAGGCCAAGACATTTGCTAATTTTGCATGCAATAGAGAAAATTATGCAATGACAACGGGTAAACATCGAACAGCTGTTTTCGATACAGTGTCAATGGCTGAACTTCTGCAGAGTTCGATTGCTTTGTTATCGATATTGCATCATGCTAGATAAATAAGTAGCAATTCATTTTGCAAACAGCTTAAAACCATGCTTTTGCATTATAATTGTTTTCTTCCTTTAAATTTAAAAATTTTAAATACACATGATATAGAACAAAGATCACAAAAGTAGCATAGGCTAAAACGGAAATCCCAACAAAGAACTATATAATCGTGTAAAAATGCTTACTGCATAGGAAGTCCTTCCGCCATTCTGCAGATTTTAGCTGAAATCATCCCACAGCACAGATCAGATGAAGTAACAAAGCTTTCCTTCTGGATAAAGAACCGTAATCTAAGCCACGTAGTACAAATGTCAAACAACGAGGCGCTTAGTCTCGCGTGTCTTTGTTCAAATATGGCGGAGATATTCAAGATAAACCGAGGTCGACAGATTTGATTGGATACACGGGATGCAACAGCTTCCGTAGTAACAGTAATAGAATTAAAGCCGATCAATACAGCTGTGACATAATGACGCAGTTTGCATCAAAAACTTTTGAATTCATCGGAAAAGTTTATTGTTAAATTGACATCAATGCAACAGCTAATTCAAAAATAGACAGAATGCGTCATTTAATGCTTTTATATAGCTGACACTTCTCGAAAACAACACTTATAATCTAAGTAAGAAAACGCAAACACTGAAAAGTCAATCAATTATGCATGTTTATTACTTATTTATTTTTAATTTTGCAGATTTATCTTCGAGCTTACTAAATCTTCTCCAATACTAGATTTCTGATTATTACATGAATTTTTTTTAAAATATAATTCTTTTCCTTGAAATAATATTCAATTTAATCACCCATGCATATAATGTATTCAATTTAATCACTCATTCATAAAACAGGATCAAAATTTTCAAATCTTTGAAAAAATAAATTCAAACTATTTACATGGTATTCTCAGTAGTAGTTGGAAGAGCCTTTAGTATTTATGTTAAGTTTACGGTGATCAGCATTACATGTATGTAAATGTGTGAGAACGTGATTCAAAGTCCTCCTGCATTTACATAAACAACAGCGTAAGTATTAGAAAAGAAGTGCATTCGGAATAACACACCGGATCAAGTCACATGGGCATTATTGAATCGTAAAATTGACACATATGCGCGAAGTAATATACTTATAGAAGAATATAGAATCGTACAAGGCAAGTGTTCCCATAATCTGACGGTTGTGCAAATAAAAAAAAGCTATATTAATTAATTTTCCAGAAAACTTGTCCAGAAACAGTTACAATAAAATACATAAGCATTTTTTTAAATTATATCAAAAACACGACAACAAGAAAAATGGTACTATACAAATTAAATTATTACAAAAACCGAGAAGCAGCGAAGCCATGAAATTCGAGATCGAATTCTAGCAATCAACTATTATGTAAGCGACTTCAATTTTCCCTAAATTGACAAGAGATGAAAACATTTACTAAAATAAAGACATCGTATAGATTCATTAAAAATCAAACAAATAATTTAAAAAGTTCAATTTCAATAAGATATGTACGCAGCCACAGAAAGCAAGAAACACTAGTGTCCACGCATGGCAGCTTATGGCGAAAGTTTTAGTTTGTCAGATGCATGTCAAACTTCAAGCTTAACGTGAAGAGACAATAAAATTGATGTCTAAAAGAATGGATTATCTCAATGAATATAATGGTGAAATATTAGCCCATGTGAAATATTAACTGCCCAAAAGTTAAGTTCAAGGTTCAAGTTTTTCAAAAGAATATCAAACTCCGAGGTCAAGGTCAAATTGCCTTGCAACAAGTAATATGCATGTGAAATATGAAGGTCCTAGTACTATCTGATCACAAACATATGAAAACAATGTCGCGATCACAAAAGAATGGCAATTATGAATTATTTTTATATGATACCAAGACATATAAAACATATATTTGAGGAACGAGTCGAGACCATAAATGAAACCAATATTATTTCGTTTTATATTTAGACAACCAGTCATTTTCATTGTGTAAAAGGTTTAGGATCTAGGTAAGATATAACTTGTTTTACACTGACCATCCAAAGCTTACTTATCATTTGTCGAGAGTGCATATCAGCTGATGGAATGTTTACATAATTAAAATACCTATGTTCACCTGTACAGCGTGAAGCCCTCTGTTTACTGTCCTTGGGAGAAAAAAATATCTGAAATGCACTTTAACCTGCTTCTCGGTAAACTTGTTAAATTTCAGGAAAATACTTCATGTGATTAAATAACTCGGATTTTGAGAACTTAATGATTTAGAACGTGTTTTCTTCTGTAGTATGTTTTACTTTTGATCCAGCACAAGCAAGAAACCAAGAATCAAGATTTGAGTGAATTTTATCTTAAATACTAGTGTGGTAATGATATAAATGTGATCTAACAACGTTAAGCATATGACATCAAACTCTGTTTCACCATTTAAGCTGCAAATAAAACCTTAAGTATTTTGTCCTTTCCAGGGTGCACTGTCAAATACGTCATATATGTAGTATACGAAAAATTTGCGCCTTAAAATATATTTGTCATCTTAAACTTGCATTATTGTTATATACACATTTCTTATTCCCAAAGAAAATTTATTCTCTTCACTTTTGTTAAAAAAAGAAAAATGGTTGAAAACCCTGACTACCTGTAATCAAAATGCCCCCGTGTGGCAGCTTACGGTGAAGGTTGAAGTTTCTTAAATGCAAGTCAAGGTCAAAATTGTTATTTTTTGGAAGGTCTTGTCACAAGAAATACACCTATGAAATATGAAAGCCCTATTGCTAACTGTTCAAAAGCAATGGTCTAGATTAATGTTTTTAAAAGTTAGTCAAACTGTAAGATGAAGGTCAAAAAGCCAAAATAAAAAAATATTTTGAAAGGTCTTGTTACAGTGAATATACAGGTGAAGGATGGAAACCATAGCAACAACTGTTAAAAAGTTTTGGTCAAGGTTAAAGTTTGGTAATTTTTTTTTTGTAAAAGTGGGTCAAACACCAAGGTCCAGAGGTCTTTGGTGTTACCAAAAAGAAACGTCTTGTCACAAAGGAATACACAAACCATAGCCACTTCATAAACTGTAAAAGTTTTAACTTTATACCTCACATAGTTTTGGGGCTATTGTAAAAATAAATTTTTTGACATGTTGACCTTTGACGAAACCTTAAACCACTATTCACCTCTTATTTAGCCTTGCTAACGAGACCGGTTCTAAAGAACCACGTGATATTCACCAGGTATTCGAATAAAAACCTTGTAATTCCGAAAAAGTAATATACTATCACACCAAGTAGAAATTGATTTCTGTCTAATTCGTTCCTCAAACGAAAGAAATCATATTTATATTATCATTATGCTCTCCTTTACTACGGGATGTTCCACTTGGCAGTGTCGTTGTGGTGTTGATATATATAAATGGTCAACTTTCTTTTATGTTCAAAATTTTATTTTCTGCAACCGTCCTTATAAATCTATGCAGTTTTCAGCGTAGAAGGCAGGGGGTCTGGGGGCTACTTTGAAGCCCCAAGCAGGTCCAGGGCAAAGCTCCATGCAGGAAACTGAGGAGTTCTTACAATTAAAAGGTTGTTTTTTCCCTTGAATTTAGGATAATACAATAATGGGTGAGTTCGCCCCGATTACATATTCGGGTTGTTTTGCCTCCAGTGATTTCGCCAATTTTCCTCGGTGCGTCGTTTTACTCAAAAGGACCCAAAAGGAAATTATAAGGAACCAAAAAAAGGACTTGAATGAGGGGGCAACTGGCTTTTCAATGAACATTTTTATTCATAATTGAAAGTAAAACATTAAGTTTGAGGAAAAAACTTTTTGAGGAGGGGGGGGGGATACCCTCCATCAGCGATACTTAGTGTTTATAATACTGACTATACAATTTTTGGAAAATGAAACTTTTTATGAGTTTTAACAATTGAGAGATGTCTTTTTCGGAGATCGGGAATTGGCCTCGTCTTGTACGCCCTCTTTCTTTGAATAATTCGGGGGAAAATAAAATCTACGCGGTTAAACTCATTTGTTTTACTCAAAAAGGGGCCTAAGTTTGTAATTTTCAAGATTTTTGATAAAAGTTAGTTTGTGTCATCTGTCCTTGATACATACAAAAGTACAAGTGCAGCTAGTTGGCCATCATGCAAAAATTAAATTTTTGTAGAGAGTGCCAATTTTGTCAACTGTGGAGGTTACTTTAAAGTTTCAAATAGCAAAAGATTTCAAGTGCATACAAGTTTCTGAAAAATATAGATCTATACAAATAATATTTTGACTTTTTTCCGGGCCGAGCGGACTATCTATGTTAGAAAGTATTCATAGAAAGCCTTTGTCATTTCTCAATTTTGGCATCCGGGGGGTGGGGTGGGGGCTTCATTTTGTTAGCGGCTGATTAGATTATGCTTTGCATTTATTTTACCCACATCGGTTTGGGGTATATAGATCCAGTGATCCTACATATTCAAACATAATTCATTGTATCAAACGGAACGAATACAGGTATAATACAATGTGAGAATTAATGAAAAGGTTACATTAACAGTTTAAATAAATATAAAGGTTTAACTTATCCATCACTATTATAGACAAGTTTAAATTTTAGATTTAAACTTTTAATTAAAGAATGTTATTTTTGTGTTATATTCACAGTACTTGTGGACAGGAACACCCCCCCCCTCCAATATACACCCTAGTCAAAATATATTTTTCTCATGAATTATGTTTCTAGCACTTATTTACAACGTATTCCATATGAAAAATCCAAAAAATATACCTCAATGGTTACGAATTTTTAGTAAATCGTTAAATCTATATTATTTTTTTGATTTTTCATATGGAATTTTTGAAAGAAAACTTTCCATGTTCATTCAGGCAGTAATTTTTTGAGCTGTGGCACTTCCATGACATTTATAATAATACATTCACACGTTTTCATCTTTTAACCAATAAAATGTCGTTCTATTGTTAGTATGGGAATCATCGTTGCGGATATTACATAAAATTTCCCAAAAGTTTCTTTTTTTTTCTTTACCGGCTGCAACGTCAACTCCCTTTCCGACACAAAAGAAAGCATTATATTGTTTAAATCGTGAATGTTGGATCTATGTCTGGTAAACTGTGAACTTAAGCACAGATTTTACTGAAGATGATCAAGAATTTTCTAGCTTTTTCTTTCACTTTTGCAGGTTTTTGTTAACATCCCATATGGGTACAAATAAAAGCCCATTAGCTATTTGAACCGGACATTTTAGTGTTTCAAATAGAGATAATCATTTATGAAAAAAGTACAATATATCATTTTATTGATTTTTAATTCATGGATTTTTTCATTTTTTTCGGTACAAAAAATATTAACAATTGAATTAGACAAATGTCAGTGAATCAGATCTCTTCCTTCAGATCTATGCACCATTAATGTTCTGTAGCGCGGGCAGCACTGCACGGGACTTTGGCGAAATACAAGATGCTTAAATGGTCGTTTGCAACATGTGAACGATTACGATCAATTGAAATTACAGTCTAGAAGCATTTCCTGTGGACAATGGATGGACCAGATTCGTCGTATTCCTGTTCACCACTTTTACAAGAATTTATCAAACTTTAACCTTGGACATAAGTTTTTAACAGTTGGTGCGAGGACTATCATGCTTTATGTGTATGTTCTTTGTAAAAGGACCTTCATATGAATTTTTACCTTTCGATCTTGAACTTTGAGTTTTACCCACTTTCAAAAAACTTTAATATTTGACACAACTTTTGTACAGTTAATACTTGGGCCTTCAATTTCACACAAGTATCTCTTGTGACGATGGTTCACTTTGGAAACTAGTAATTTTGATTTTTTGATCCTGACCTTGCAATTGGAGATTGACCTTCAGTCGTAAAACTTTAACTTTGATAATTACCTTTGAACGGTTGGTACTAGGGCTTTAATATTTCTTATGACAAGGCCTTCCCCTGGACATATTTACTTTGACCCTTTGACCTTGGAGTTTGACCCACAATTGAAAAAAATATCTTTTCCGTAACTTTTGAAGGAAAAAAAACGGGATTTCAAATGTATATTCATTGAGACAAGTCTTTTTTTTTTTGTAACAACATTTCTGAATTCTTGACTTCAGAGGTTGATTTGCATTTCAGAAACTTTAACCTTCTCCAAAAGCTGCCATACGGTGGCACCAGTCGTTCACTAACACATTTTGTTATTTTAAAAAATGCGCCTCGTTTAAAACTTTGAATTGATGCATGTTTTTTATCTTTGAAATAGAAAGAGAAAATCATAACATTGATATGATTATTGATTGCAATTTATATAATTATTTTTTGCCTTGAAATGACCATCTTAGACTTGTTAGAAGTATTGATTAAATGATTATTACCGGAGGTCTAGACCATGTCAGGGAGCTATAGTGCGCTATCAATAATGCCTCGTTATTAGGTGTAAAACCAATCACCTATCATCGATACTTATTCTCTGACACATGTTATAATGTGTTCACCCTGGCCTCTGATGTCACCGTAGGTCATCTTGCGTCACAATTAATCATAAATATGATGAATTAACCTCATCAGAAAGTGTTCAGAGGCAAATCCGGCCTGCAAGGTGCTTGTTTTATGTACAACGTCTATGACGCATTGTAATATATATATACAAATAACAAACAAATGCATTAACCTGCATTCTCATGCATTAAACTAGATATGTTTGCGCAGTCATTGGAAATACCGGTATTGTTTTAAAAAAAGAAGTAGAAAGAACGATAAATTGTAAAGCAGTTGAGTAAAAAATAGTCAAGTTGAAATAATAATGGCGCAGAACTACTACTATAATAGCTACGGTGATGTGGCAATTTCGCTGACGCAGATGTTTCACTAATGTATGAAGCATTGTAGAGGGTTTTTTTTCTAAAACGACTTCTCACAACCTTTCTATTCTTCGAGTTAAAATCGTAGAACCATCAATTTTGTAAAAATTACTTCATTTTTTGGAAGAAAAAATTCAATTCTTTTACTATATGAGACGTCCTCCTTCTTTGAGCAAAAAAAAGTACACAGTGTACATTATTTTATTTTTCTCCTCCACTTATTATAAATATGTAAAGGCAATGCAAGAAGAATGAATAACAAATATTTTGAAAAGAATTAAAACAGATTTCCAATTAGGTTAGGTCAGTGTGTGAATCATTATAGTCAAAGCATTGACGATGCCGTGAGTCAGTGGAGAAATCGATCGCCACGGCCTCAGCAGTGTGTCAGTTAAAGTTTAGGCCTTTTTTATTTGGTTGAACTTTGCTAACTTCTCTTTCTTTCTTTCTTTCATTAGTATGTTTCTATCATTAATATGACGCTACTATGAAGGTTAGTGTAAATCTGTGCGCAATATAGACATCCTCAAGTAGGTAATAGTTAATTATATACACGTACGAGTTTGCATAACAAGTACTTAGAAATAGATAGTACATACGTATATGTAGAAAGTCTTTCTATCGCAAGTATTTAGACACATGTGCGTTTACATTTAATTTACTAAGCACTGTACATGTACTTGGTGTCACTAAATTTGAGACTTCAAAAAAAGTCTGACGAACATTCTGTCAATGCATAAAGGTTTTACTTAAAATTTTATAATTTATAATTTTGAACAAACAAATATTCCACGCAGTTCGAACTATTTTCATTAATCAAAAATGTAAATGCATTCCTTTAATGAATCATCTCACCAATAACCCATTATAGGTGTAACGTAACTTAAATTCCAATGCAATTTAATAAAAAAAAAAAACAAGGGACGAACGTATTTGACTAATAAGGATTGTATACAATGCCCTAGTGTACGTTCTTTTTTTCTTATCTGCATTGTTTACAAGTCCTAACAACCCTTTATTCTCTGTTATACAGCTTACCATCGGCCCAATCTTTGACAAGCCTTCCCTTGCATTCAGGGGCGTGATTATCCATGCATACCTAAGCAGCCGTAAGCTAGAACGATCAATAACGTCTAGATACGTCGTCATACCATAAATAGGCATGCTACCTAGACTTCTTGGAACTCTGTTCACGTGACTCACTGAACATTCCCATATATGGAAATTTGCTAGAGTTCTGACTGGCCAAAATCAATTGAGAGAATAAAAACCCGCGTGGCGTTCGGCGTTCAGTACATTTGAATTCTTGCAGTGAACCAGAGAGCGTGAGGAGTAAATTTCTACTTTTAAACTTCACAATGGGAGACGACGATGTTGCAGCTTTAGTTATTGACAATGGATCCGGAATGTGCAAAGCCGGATTCGCCGGAGACGATGCCCCCAGGGCTGTGTTCCCCTCCATCGTCGGACGCCCCAGACATCAGGTATGTACTTTTGTTTTAAAACCAGTAATGATATATGTAAAGTATTTGATACTTATTAAAATCGGGAAGAATTCAAATACAAAATTTCAATACCTTTAACTCAAATTATTTGTAAATGCATTGATAAAACTTTTGTTTAAATTTTTATTCTGTCGAAATAAATCGGTGTCTTGCTTGGTATCTAAAGTGTGTAACAGATATACGCATATCTTTCAAAATTTAAAACGACACGAAAATCGTGCAATTTTGATTAATATCCATTTTGAACGAATAAACCAATACTTCGGACAGGTATGCCGCACGTGTACCGGCTTTATGCTAATACTTGGGGTCATAAAGCCGGTCGCCAGTAAAGACAGACACTTTGTATTATCATGATCATATCATGATTATATGACTGAGCAAATATTAAATGAATGTTGAAAAATGAAAAGTTAAAAAACGGTGCAGCAGAAGGAATTCGTTATAATATTGTTAAGTCGGTAATCATTGTTTTAAATTCCTGAAATGGAACATTACCATATAAGGCAACGCCATAGAGTAGCCAATCCGACTTCTTTATTACTTGGGGCGAGGTCATGAGTCATGCGTTTTTATTGGCACGTGGTTTACCTGAATAAATCCCTTACTATATAGTGAAATCAATATAATAAAGTGAAACAAAATAGAAATGTAATAAGCCAATTAAAATGATTTGAAAAAGAAATGCATGAAATTTTCTTTTTTTTCAGGGTGTGATGGTTGGTATGGGACAGAAGGACAGCTATGTAGGAGACGAGGCCCAGAGCAAGAGAGGTATCCTCACCCTCAAATACCCCATTGAACACGGCATCGTCACAAACTGGGACGACATGGAGAAGATCTGGCATCACACCTTCTACAATGAACTCCGTGTGGCCCCAGAGGAACACCCCGTCCTTCTGACCGAGGCTCCACTTAACCCAAAAGCCAACAGAGAAAAGATGACACAGATCATGTTCGAAACCTTCAACTCCCCCGCCATGTACGTCGCTATCCAGGCTGTACTTTCCCTGTACGCTTCCGGTCGTACAACCGGTATTGTACTCGACTCTGGAGACGGTGTCACCCACACAGTACCCATCTACGAGGGATACGCCCTTCCCCACGCCATCATGAGATTGGATCTCGCTGGTCGTGATCTGACAGACTACCTCATGAAAATCCTTACAGAACGTGGATATTCCTTCACAACCACAGCTGAAAGAGAAATTGTCAGAGACATTAAAGAGAAATTGTGCTATGTTGCTCTGGACTTTGAACAGGAAATGGCAACTGCTGCTTCGTCATCATCCCTAGAGAAGAGCTACGAACTTCCTGACGGTCAGGTCATCACCATTGGCAATGAGCGATTCAGGTGCCCAGAAGCCATGTTCCAGCCGTCCTTCCTTGGAATGGAATCTTCTGGAATCCATGAAACCACATACAACAGTATCCAGATATAAGTTGTCCAATATCTCATCTACGGGCTGTTATGCTCCCGTAATTGAAGATTCAGGAGTATATATTTTTTGCCCTGTCCGTCCGTCTCTTTATCTGTTTGTCCGTAAAACTTTAATCTTGTCCATGACTTTTGAATAGGTGGGGCTATGACTTTCATATCTTAAAGGTGTATTCCTTGCGACTAGACCTTTCTTCTGGTACCACTTAATTTGACCTCTTGGCCTTTGAGTTTGACCCACTCTTACAAAAATATCAAACTTAAGCCTTGGCCTTCACTTTTGAACTGTTGGTGCTAGGGTTTTCACTTGAGCATACATCGTGAAGAGACCTTTCAATGGGTATAAATATTTTTTACCTTGACCTTAGATTTTGACCAACATTTTAAAAACGTATACCTCAGTTGGCCATAAATTTTGAACAGTTAGCACTAGGGCTTTCATATTAATCGCAGATAACTGGGTTTGCAGAAAATGTTAAACCTTAATGGCCTCAAGGACGCAATTATAAATTAATTTATAATTAATCTACAGGACACCAAGTTCTGATGCTGTATACGGAGAAAGAAGAAAATACATGTACATATAAGTACATTTACATGCCATATCTGTAGTATAGTAGAAGAGAAGGGCAACCTTTCTAATAATGTAAATGACAGGAAATTTGACCTTGAACTTAGAATTTGGACCACTTTTCAAAAATGTTAACCTTCCCCATAACCTTTGAATAGTTGGAGCTAGGGTATATAGTTTTTGCCTTGTCCGTCCGGCTGTCTGTATGTTTATTTTTTTTTTGTCCGCAGAAACTATAATCTTGCCCATAACTTTTGACTGGGTGGGAATATGGCTTTCATATTGCACAGGTGTATTTCTTGTGACAAAACCTTTCTTTTGGTACCATGTCCCACCCACTCAAAAGTTATGGGCAAGGTTAATGTTTTGCGGACAAACAGACAGACAGATAGATATAGACAGTGAGACAGATAAGTAGACAGAAGGAAGGAAATGGCAAAAATATATACCCCCGGATCTAAGATAACGGGGGCATTAAAACCCAACTTAACGATAACTTTTGGCGCTAAGGCTTTCATACTTCACGTCATTAAATATTCTTGACCCTAGAGTTTGACCCACTTTGTAAAAAAAATTTAAGCATGGCCATAACTTTAGAACAGTTAGTTCTAGGGCTTTCGTCTTTCACAGTTGTACTCTTTGTGAAAAGACCTTCCTCTTGATACCAAGAGAGAGGGAGAGAGAGAGCAGAATCTTCGATTACAGGGTGTAAAAATTATTCAGCCACTGTAAAGACATATCACACAATGAACGGGATCAGCTATATCACATTTACATTTGTTGGTGTTCGCCTTACAATTATGCAAGTGAAAAAAGTAAAAAGACAAGATGTGTTTTTATGCCTCCGTAATCGAAGATTCGGGGGTATAAAGTTTTTGCCCTGTCCGTCCGCCTGTCTGTTTATCTCTTTGTCCGCAAAAACTGCACATAACTTTTGACCTTGACCTTAGAGTTTGACACCTTTTTGCACAAAAATTCTAAACTTTTACTTTGACCATAACTTTTGAACGGTTGGTGCTAAGACTTTCATACTTCACATCTGTATTCTTTATGACAAGACCTTCCATTGGATACCAATATCTTTGACATTGACCTTGGAGTTTGACCAACTTTATAAAATCTTTAACCTTTGCCATGGCTTTTGAACGGTTAGGGCTACGGTTTTCATACTTCACATATGTAATCCCTGTGACAAGACCTTTCATTAGATGTCAACAACTTTGACCCTGGAGTTTGACCGTACCTTTAAAAAACCTTAATCTTGGCCATAACTTTTGAACATGTGGTGCTAGGAATTTCATATTTCACAATTGCATTTCTTTTGAGTAAGCCTTATTTGATTTACTTTTGAGAACATGAATTTAACATTCGCTATGTTGCCATACGGGGGCATCAGTGTTTCACAAACATATCTTGTTTGAAACAATGATGCCCAGTATTGCAACATGGCGAGAATTTATTTTTCTCTAATGCAAGTCAAACTCCAAAGGTCAAGGTCAAAAAGTCAAAATGGTTGGTGTTCAAAGAAAGGTCTTGTCGCAAGGAGTGAAATATGAAAGCCATTGTGCTTACTGTTAAAAAATAATGCAAAGCTTAAAGTTTTTTAAAATAAGGCAAAACTCTAAGGTCAATGTTAAACATATTTATACCCACTGAATGGTCTAGTCGCAATGAAAGTTATGGCCTCAGGCAAATTCTGTTTCTTTGGTCCGACAAAACGCATTTTGCCCTCGGACTTAGTCAATTAATGTATAAGATATTATTTATGATAAGACATTTCTTTGGGTTTCAACATATTTGACCCTTGACCTTCTGGGTTTATCAAGTTTTAGCCTTTTCTGTACGTCTATCTTTCTTTTTGTCCACAAAAAACTTTAATTTTCTCCAAAACTTATTGTTATTTATATTTAAAAAAAACACAATTTGTTATGAAAGTCTATTTCACCTTAATTTATTTTTCTCTCCCCCATGGGGATATGCCTGTCCATTAATCTGTTTGTCCGCAAATTATTTAAACTCTCCCTTATCTTTTAAATACTGTAGTCAGAGGTAGATTTTTTATATTTCAAGTATGTTTTGCTTGTAAGAAACCTTTCTTTCAGTTTGGGTATCAACATCTTTTGACATTGACCCTAGAGTTTGACTTATTTTTGCTAAAAAAAAAATTACCAAAGTGACTCTAACCATAACTTTTGAAAGGGAATTAGGGCCTATAAATTTTGCACATACTAGTATACTGGTATTTTAAAATGTCAAAACCCTTTTGAATACCAACAATTTTGAGCTTGACCTACTTTTGAAAATCTCTAACCTCTGCCATTACTTTTGAACGGGTTCTGCAAGGGCTTACCTATACAGTGTATCACTTGTGTTTCATTGTGGCAGGACCTTTCTTTGGGTATGATCATTTTGGATCCCATGACTTTGAGAGTTGAATGTAAATAAAACTTGAACTTTTTCTACAATGTATGAACGGTTGCTGCTATGGCTCTAATATTTTAATTTCGAGTATGACCTACTCTTTTAAAATATTTAACCTTAATTGGAAATGATTTCTGAATGGTTGGTAGCTTGGTACCATAACTATTATATTTCATGTGTATTCCTTATAACAAGATCTTTAAAACAAAACTAAATATAAAGTTTAAATTTTATTTGAATTCAAGATGAAACAGAAGTACAAAGTTCTAGTACATAAAACAAACGATTACACATACATAAATCTTATCTATTCAAATATTCCATAACACAGACGCTGGATTTCCCGATCACAGTTCATTTGATGAAATAGCAGCACTCTCGCAGTCAAAACAAATAAATGTCTGACATGGACTACAAAGCGAGAGGGATCTTAGAAAGTTATATTAAAACCTAATTAATATCTATCTAGAAGCACTTCCTGTGGACAATGGATGGACCAGATTCGTCGTATTCCTGTCAAGATCAAGGTCATTGCTCCACCAGAGAGGAAATATTCTGTCTGGATCGGTGGTTCTATCCTTGCTTCTTTATCCACCTTCCAACAGATGTGGATCAGCAAACAGGAATACGACGAATCTGGTCCATCCATTGTCCACAGGAAGTGCTTCTAGATCATGTTAAACTGAACAAATCCTGATATGTGCAATAAAACTGTTCTGCTTGTAGGTTATCTGTGAAGAATGAATGGTGATTAAATGTTGTATGTGGTATATTGTTGATGATGAACGAATAAATTCTGTTTACAATATATTGATTCCTCGTTTTCTTATATGCAATGCACAGAGTTGTTCTTTGGAAAGATAATGATAATTATGTCAAAAGGTCTGCATAGTAGCAAAAAGCACGCCGGTAGAAAAAAAGGTTAAAGGCTTGATTTAAAAATGATCAGTAAGAATATCAGCTTCAGTGTTTCTAGGAGTCTAATCCTTCAAAGTTAATTTTATTTCGTACCTTATCTCGGAAAAAATTCTAATTTGCAGAAGCAAAACAATTTTTAGTCTTGCTTTCGTATTATCAATGTTTAGATACTGAGACCAGTAAGGACATAATCAGCACTACAGTAAATAGAAGTGCATGTACGTGTAGTCTAACTTATTGCCAATTGGTATTTGTAGAAATGATATTTTGCTCCATGTTTTTCTGCAAAATCAAAGATGTTAACCGAGCAAACTCATAACTGATAGGTCGCTTGACCTTTGGGTCCAGATTATTTATAAACCAATACAACCACATCCGTCCAGATAAGATAATGGACCGCGTCTGAACCAAAGTGGGTAAATGATAATATTCACACTTGACCTTTGAAATCGCACAATATTTTATAGCAAAGTCCCTCGTATTTTTATTATCCTTAATTGTAAAGTTTTTTGTACAAATTAATCGAACCATATTTTAATACAGGAAGTACACAGCCTCAGGTGCTAAAATTGGGTCTTAATAATCGGAATATGTATGGTAAATTATGTACATGTGTTTGTATGTATTATGCATATAGATTGTTTCAATAAATTCAAACCTGTATGCATAGTACGCCTACCTGATGGAACACTTGATTGATCTTGATTGCACACCTGACAGTCATATGACATAACAGGTGCCCGCCGTAAAACACGTGCTTATTGATAACCACAAGCATTTGCATGGAAGACAAATAATAACAATTCCCACCTAAAGAGATGTGATTATAATATAAATGAACTTTACCACCTCATAAGTGTGGGATGGTGATATAAAATTTATGTTAAGTCAGAGAGGCAGGCACATAGTTTCAGAAATATGCCTCTATCCCCGCTTTATCAATATTCCAAATATAACCCTTTCTCTCCTGACATGTGCTGAGTATAATGTAATGCATCACCAGTTTGTGACGATGCCGTGTTCGATGGGGTATTTGAGGGTGAGGATACCTCTCTTGCTCTGGGCCTCGTCTCCTACATAGCTGTCCTTCTGTCCCATACCAACCATGACACCCTGTAATTTGCCAAGATAAACAATATGTCATCAAGGTTTTTTTTGTAGAATTATGGTATTTGATTCTGTATTCAGATTCAGAGAAATTCTTAGTAGGCGTTAAAATAACTAAATATAATAAAAACCAGTTTTTAAGCCCAAGTTTTTAGGAAACTCATTTCAATAATATAGAGGGGTGGTCAAAAGTGAATTTTCAGTCAAATTTATTGTATATCTACTGAATTCTAACTTCTTTTACATGTATATTCTTTTTTTAATTGCAGACGATTTTTGTAAAGATTGCCTGTCCTAAAGTGACGCTATTTAGGACGCTATGAGGAAAGCCCTCGTCAAAAATTAACTTTTGCAACATTGTCATATTTAAATTCTCATTTGAATTGAAGTGCCTTTGAAGCTGCTATATAAGAATAATGCTAAGCACCAGAATTAAGAATACTCAGATCTAATTTACACGAGGAAGAAAAAGAAAGCGTGCTGAATTCATAATCCCGGAAGTTGAATTTACTAGAAAACCGGAAGGGTGTAGTTAATACAAGGATAAACTTCATTACAAGGAAGAACTGAGACTTTCATATAATTTAGAACTGAAATGCTTATACATTAAAGATCAAAATTATTTTTTTAGATCTTACAGAGGAAGTTTTTGTTATAATAATGCACGTCTGATCTAATGATTCCCTACAAAGCGTGTAAGGGCGACAGAAGGACGCGTTCGGTAATGTATTTCCAAAATTTGTTTTAGATTTTGCAATAAAATAATCAACTCTGATTTGTTACGCTAGAAAATTCTTACGACTTTTAGAGTACCAAACAAGCAAAATCCTTTCAATTGCAAAATTTAAGCATTCTCAGACTAATATTCAATCATCAGAAGGGTTTCAAATCACAGCCAATTGAAACTTAACAATGTTTTATATCGTGAAAATATCCGATTTTAATTATTGCAAAAAACAATACAGTTATTAGTCCATCTAAAATTCCAAGAATGCCCAAAGCAACACTTTTAAAATTTAATTTCAATTTAAAGATGGTTATACCTGATGCCTTGGGCGTCCGACGATGGAGGGGAACACGGCCCTGGGGGCATCGTCTCCGGCGAATCCGGCTTTACACATTCCGGATCCATTGTCGACAACTAAAGCGGCAACATCTTCATCTCCCATGTTTGTAAATCAAAGGTAGATCAACTATCCAGACAAGTAAGAAGTGGTGAGCTGAGATCGGTCTCTTGCAGTGTAGTGGGGTGAGGTATCTGACTTTAAAATTTATATGGTGCGAAAATGCACGTGACCTTTGCACAAAATATATCTCCTTATATGGACATTTTGAACTACATAGTCGCGCACTCTTCAGTTGTTTCATCCACTAACGGAAATCGCTGGATGAATCCTTTACGAGTTTGCGTCCGGGTTTGCTTAAATCTGTTGTGTAAAATCTTGTTGACGTTGCATTTGTGTAATAACAACTCCCCTTAAATCTACTTGTATACATGTAAAAGACAAACAACTGAACTTGGAGCATACAAATAACATAAATCATGTTTTCTTATAAAATCTATTAAATTTATCGGACATACATGTATAGGGTTTGAATATAATAAAAGTGAAGAAATGATAACAGAATGCAATGTGCCCGGCATTGTGACAACTTTGGAAACCCAAAGGCTGCAAACAATTTGCTCATTTTTATGACCCCAGATCGAAAGATCCCGGGGATATATTGTTTGTGTCCTGTCTATCTGTTTGTATGTCTGTCTGTTGTCAACTTTAACCAAGCCCATAACTAATGCTCTGTCAAGGGTAAGTGTATACCACTTCAGTCTACGCTTCACCCCAGAATTGTGTTACCGTTGGGGCATAGTGTTTTACAAATGCATCCTATTTTTTATATGCAGATGAAATGGTATTGGTAATTATCTTATTACTTATTTTTAGAGGTCTTTGCATGACATGTAAATTATAGGATTTAGTAATATCTACATTTATTTAAACGCATTCGTAGGTGCTATAATACTAGTAGTACATGTAAATATCTATGAGGAAAATTTAATATTGCGATAGCACTATTTCTAAATAAAGGCAAGTATATTCAGCACTATATAAGGAAAATTTAATAACCAAGGAAATTAAATATCAATAGAAAATACAACCATGCTACAATAATTGTCAATTTTAGCCCACCTGTTCACATGTACTGTATGTCTGCATGGACTTATGCAGCAAAAGGTGTTTTTAACTGGGGAAAAATTGCATTAATGAAGCATTCACATTTCCTTGCAGATTTAGATGCATTAAATGAAACGATCAAGATGTTCCTTTAACACTAAGTACAATATATAAAAAATACTGTTATGGAGACGGATATATTTACAGTACATAAATAATGAGTACTTATAAGGGGGATTGTACTTGTCATAGCTTTTCCTGCTCAACCATGAACGTATATACTTTGACATAGAACATGCATCATAAAACTGTTCCTATCTAGTATTGTTAAATCTTAAGCCATGAACACTTATGACATACCGAATTAGGGCATAGCGGCAGTCGTGGATGTCAGCCTCTTTCGTTTATTTCCTGAACATCATCATTATGGGTTGTCTTCCTATCTATTAGATGAATCAGATCATTGGTGAAAAACTTCCTAAAAATGAATTCTTTTTTTTCTTAAAATCAAATCCGTGAATAAATCTTTTACATAATTGGTTAATATACTACTGTAATTCTATTTTTAGGTTTCTAGCGTTTTCAAGGAATGATAAAAAGGAAGTTATCTTAGATGTAAAATGAGTACTAGGAAACTTCAAAATTAGCAAAAATCTAACACAGCCAGGACTAACAATATTTCAGTCAATTTGGACATTTTGACCTTGAACTTTGATTAAGTGAGCTGAAAATACCTTCACTCTTTCTTTTCCTCTCTGTATGTAAATAATTAATTGTGACCTTTTGTCTTGATCTTTGCGTTTTAAGCACTGTATCCAAGAAAATACTTAGTTTTTTTTAACCATACTTTCTGTATAACGACTGAAGATATTGAATAACCTTCACCTTCTCATCTTGACTTTCGATTAGTGACCCCGAACCTTATCCTTGTGTTTTCCTTGTGTAACCATCCTCTACCTGGTTAGTGTAAAGTTAGATAAAAGGGAAGTATTCAAATTTTTGCGTCACATAAAAGTTTTGCAAATCATGACATGCTTTCATATAATCTGGAACAGTAAATCATCTCTAAACCAGTGAAATGGCAAGACTAAAGGGTATAGATTTAGACAAGCAGTATGCAAGGAAAAAGGTTGTGTAATTACCGTCTTCAAAGACAGTATACAGGGTTTAAGAATTTTACAGTCTTTGGACTCTTTTTTGTGATTGGTAGAAATTATATGAAGTGAAAATTTTCAGTTATTTCATTGGTTCAATTGCTGTTCAAGGAGTGCTACACTTCGTACGACTTACAATTTTTTTAAAAAAAGTTCGATCTTTATATAAAAAATCGACAAAATGAACAGAGGAAAATGACTATGAATAAAACTTGATAACACTTCATTTTTCAAGGCAATCACTAAAAAGTTTTTATATATTTACTTGGTAAACGGAGAGATTCTTTAATGCATGCAAATATAACAGATTGCATTTAGTCTTTTTTCACCTTTGATCAACGTCTGTTTTTTTTAAAATGTCCAAGTAAAAGATGACGTGATAGACACAGGCCCAGTTTACTGTTTATGGTTGTTCCTTAGGGTATCCGATCCATAACAGTTTCAAATTCAATGAATTTGAATGCATAACAGATATATATTAGCTGAATACTCAGTATATGTAGACATAATCTAAATGTTTTAGTCTCAATATGTAAAGGGCGGAATGTGTCCTTATTTTTGACCTTGGCCCATCCTTGATGAGTTATCCCCCTTTGCTTTTAATCAATAAAATTCTTTCTTTTTTTAAATCCATCAGGTGAAAAATTATTTTTTTTAATTGTTTTTCTATTCTTAATAATAATATGCATTTTTCCCACCATAACATTTTTTGATATTCATAGTATAAATACATATTTTTTTTAAATATATGCTTTTTCCCATAAACCTCAATGCATTCTTAATTAATTGATATCTGCTCGGATAATTATATTTTTGAAAATTTCTCCTGGAAAATCCTTTTCTACGTTAAACTGCAAAGTATTTAATATAGGATGTATATTTAAGGTTAGAAAATTATGTCCTTTTATGGATCGGAAACCTTAAGACGGAAAAACCTTTTGAAAAAGCTATAGTACTTGTTTACCTATGAGTTGTTTACATTTATTTGAAGGTCATTTACTTCTTTCCTACTTTTTGTTGTAGTAAGATATAAATCTGGTAAAATGTTGCGCTGGACATTTTTGTTATCGAAAAATGAGGTTTATTCCTGTTCACTGTGTTAAATATGTCTCTTTGCTAGAGAGTACTTAGGATTCTTAGGATTCTATTGATTCTATTTATAATAATCTATGGATATTTACGCCATATTTTTCTGGCTTTAAATCTTATCATAAGGATGCATGATTTTCGAAAATTGTTGATGCAGGATTGTTTTCTAAACATTATATAAATTTCAGTGTAATCTGTTAAATTTACTCTACAAATCATTAGGCGTAGGGCAAGATGTCTGTATATTCAAAAAATGAAGAAACTGGTTATCCACGTTGAAGTGTTCGACAATTTTCCTTGCCCCCTGTCAGGCGGATAAGTATTCTCGTTTAACAGGAGACAACACTATCATTCCCTACCCGCATTATATCTAAGGGCGACCATCTGTGACTTGAGCATCCGGTGAAGTGCATTATGGGGGTAACATTAACACCAAAAGTTGATAAAGTAAATTTTAATCAATAAAATTACTTCTTACAAAGAATGGATTGAAAATATTATATTTAAAGAAATATATGTGAAATAGTCCTGTAAACTAAGTACATGTATTCCTGTGTTACAGAAACGCTTTCTTATTGTAAACCGCTTTGAATAACAGTACTTCCTGTTACAAGTACTTATAGTTCGATGATTTCCGGCATTGACCAGAGAAATAATTTGTTGGAGGAAAACAACCGGAAATACCGGAAATGACATCGGTTTGCACGATTTCTTTGTACTTATTTTCGTTTGATATACCAATATATATTTAAAATTTGTTGAATGTATTCTTTAAAAATGATTCAGATGAAATTTGATGCGCAATTCTTCATGCTACAGACCATTAAGGTCAAGATCTAATAAATAACTTTAGACTTTTTTTTGGTGCTAGATCCATTATGACGTCATAATCAATTTCAACTTTCTTTTTCCCGTACTTTACGGCTTTAGCAGAATTATGTAGAAAATAGGGTATTTTCATGACGTTCAATTTGAAATCATATGAAAAGTAAACCAGATACCTATATAAAATTTGATATTGATTTAAAGAAGAGGCCATGAACATCCTAATTATCGTTTCCGGAGAGACTGTAGGCAATCTGGATACATTTCCTTTGTTGAATATGAAAAAGACTCCCATATTTATGACTGGTTTTCTTAATTTTTCATTGAAAATGACAGTTTAAAATACAGTTTTCATCTTGTTTACCTACAAATTATGCCCCGAAACACCTTATTTGACCAAGCTTAAGTTGTAAAGCATCAATAAAGGAATTTATTTCTCAAATTTGATAGATCTGTAGGCACCTTTCATTTACTAGATCTTGACCTTAATTTGATCTTCTGTGTGCACTTTTCTGTACAGTGTGTCATCCCTCATCAATATTGTATTCATGTCATGTGTACTTAAATCATCAATACTCTTTAGCAAGGATTTCATCATGAATGTTATGCAATTTGTAACACACTGCCTCCCTCTTGAACTAAAAGAAAACCTATCATCACTTAATTGACAAAAATCTGCACATACAAACTTATTCATTGCTGTAACTACAAGTAATTACTTAATGATCAAAGTTTTGTTTTGAACACTTGCATATACGAGGGTTGTCCGTTCGTGGACAAGTGCAAATTCAAAAAAAAAATGGCGTCATCGGTATTTATTATTTACTTATTTATGTTTCTTTACTTAATGTGAATTACAAAATATAAACTTATATTCAATTTCAAATATATAATTACAATAATGGCTTCATTATTGGTCTTGGGATGGTCACCCGGAACACCGCAAAATATGAGGATATTAAGGTCAAGATCTAGTAAATTAAAGGTGCCTACAGATTTATCAAACTAGAGAAATAATTTTCCTTTATTGATGCCTTACAACTTTAGCTTGGTCAAATAAGATGTTTCGGGGCATAATTTGTAGATAAACAAGATGAAAAACTGTATTTTGAACTGTTATTTTCAATGAAAAATTAAGAAAACCAGTCATGAATATGGGAGTTTTTTTTCGTATTCAGCAAAGGAAATGTATCCAGATTGCCTACAGTCTCTCAGAAAACGCAAATTGGTATGTTCATGGCCTCTTCTTTAAATCAATATCAAATTTAATATAGGTATCCGGTTAACTTTTCATATGATTTCAAATTGAATGACATGCAAATACCATATTTTCTACATTATTCTGCTAAAGCCGTAAAGTACGGGAAAAAGAAAGTTGAAAATGATTATGACGTCATAATGGATCTAGCACCAAAAAATTAGTCTCAAGTTATTTATTAGATCTTGACCTTAAATGAGTGCTATTTTCGGCAAATGTTCAATTATTCAGTTGATGAGCGTGTTTTTTTTTTCGTCATAACATTGAACGATTCCATACTCAAGGATGCCTCAAAATATTCTTTAAGAAATCTTAATGCATGTATTATGAAAATTCATCATGTTCATGTAAATATTCTCATGAGATTTTCGGATTTCATACATTTTCAGCCAACCTTTTCTGAAGTTGATACCAACTAATGTTTTTCAAAATATGCTCGATAGTTCTCATAAATATTCTCATGAATCTTATAAGTATTCTCAGAAGTTCTCGTAAATATTCTCAGTAGATCTTAAAATAGTCTCAGTAGTTCTCATACATATTCTCAGCAGTTCTCATAAATATTTTCAGTTTTTCTCATAAATATTCTCAGTAGTTCTCATAAATATTCTCAGTTTTTCTCATAAATATTCTCAGTAGTTCTTGTAAATATTCTCAGTTGTTCACCAATATTCTCGGCTGTTTTCATAAGTATTCTGGGTAGTTCTAATAAATATTGTCAGCAATACCCATTCAGATTAAAAAAAAAAAATATTCCATCTGTTTGCTGTAAAATTGCAACTGATGACCCTGAATCGAAGTATTATTTATAGGTCTCGATCACGCTTAAGCTATAGTCCTGCTCAAATAGATGCATTAGGATATTGGTGGGTGGACGACAGAACACATCCCACAAGACTCAGAGATCCATATTAAATTATTTGTTGTGATGATAAATACTAAAACAGTCCATTGTAGATAAATATATTATATTTAAAAATCACGTGACGAATATAATCAGATACTGACAAATTGTCTTAGGTGACATATAGGCCCAAAGGGCCGGGTGTTTCTATACTATTGCTAAATTTATACAAATGATTGTTCATTTTGTTTAACTTAACACATGTCACTATAATAAATAAATACTACTACTACTACTATAGATATTGGGCCAATGATAAAGGTTAGCAAATTAGAACTAATGAAGATTAACACAATTTAATTACATGATATTTCAGTAAAGAAATTGTACACAATTTTGTTTTTTGTGCAGCAAGCTACATGTCATTGGATTTTTTTTTCAATAGGCAGTGTTCCTTGTCACTATAATATTAAATTCTTTCAAAATTTCTCAAATAATAGGCCTAACTAAATTCTTCGATAAAATTATAAATAATTAGCAAAAGGCGAGACGGTCATTGCGGGATCGGGAATTCAATGTGAACTTTTCAGAGAAACACAGCCCGTCTTTGCAACAATTAATGCAAAAATGAATAAAAAACAAAATGTAACACCGTAATCACTGATTTGATAAGAATGTGTTCAATCATATATGTTCAGTCCTACGATATTACTTATGTCTACTTGCACTTGGATGAAAAGCTAAGGACCCAAACACTAGGCTAAATAATCTATTATTATGTATACGTAGAACTATTTTTTCTCCTCTTCATTGTCAAATTTGCAAAAATGCATGTAACCCCAGATTATTCAGTGCGGGCTTTCGGGTATTTCCGTCAAAGATCGGAAAAGCTGCAATTTTTGCTCATAGGTAGCGCCTTATGGAGGTTTCTAGTCTCGTTCAACCAGACGCTCGGCTGTCTCCGTGAACTCCGACCAGCAGACCTCTGGCTGGTCGGAGATTTACGGAGACAGCCGAGTGTCTGGTTGAACGCAATCGGCAATCCTCGGCTGACTCCGCTACGCTCCATGTTATGTGAGAGATTGGTGCGAGGTAAGAGTCATCCGAGGAACTCCGATTGGGTTGAACGAGACTAGGAGGTTTCCGGTTGCTCTTAATATTGCGTAATCTCGTCGGATACATGCCATAAAGCGGCGAGCGAACACGCTAACCGCTTAAAAAGTATGGTGTGTATTATCATCATATTATGCTTTAAAATATCTGAAAATTATTCGAATAGAAACAAGGTATACTGAAAGGAAAAAAAGAAACGCAGGGTAAATTTTGAAGTGAAATATTTGTATTTTTCCTTATGTATTTTCTTGTATTCCTATTTAATGTTTCAACTCATCTTTTATTATAATGTAACCAAAATTCCAATAGATTTTGCCCTGTCATTTATGAGTTATTGAAACTCATACTGAGTATAACGATAGCCCCAAAGTGCATAGTGACCAAGATTCTCATCTGAACTGTTTTCTTAATTTCATCCTGTTCTCCTTCCTTTTAGTATACTAGTATCTTAAAATGTATACTTTGTCATTTTGTGTAAATATAGGTATGAACTTCATAAACAGCTGAATCGACTTATTTTACTACAGGTGTTCATAAAGCATGACGAATATGACACATCAGTAAACACGTAAAACGAATACCGGTTAAATATAATACATGTATATATGTACTGTGACGACACGTTCTTCTCTGTTTTTGTGTTTGTTCGTATACAACTTGAAATATATTCATAACTTTATTATCATCTGATGTAAACAATTCAGGGGAATTACAATTGAATTATATGAAAAAGAGCACCCCTTTGAATCTTGCACAAATGCATTGCAGTTGAATCTTATGGGAGAAAACTTGTTCAGGAAGAAATGCTTCATTCACAATTTCTTGTCAAAAACTAAATATCATTGAAGCTTGTGTCACCTGACCTCAATGCTAGTTAGTATCTGTCCACAAATGGGCACTGTTACTCATTACTATATTTAATATACATGTATATTTTACATTGTACATTTTATATTTTAATAGTATGTTTTCTTTATTTTTTAATCAAAATACGTATTTTTCAGTATGTATTTTAAAATAACATCGAATAATGCATTATTATAACGAAATAAACTTCAATGAATCTATCGTTTAGGATTTATTATTATATAAGTAACATTTGTATATATAAATAACAAAATATCAAAATATCAAAAATAAATATTATGGTTGGGAATCCATGAAAAATATGCAACATTCTGCAATTTGCAAAAAATAAATGTAATTAAAGGTTTAAAGTCTTTAGATGCACTTCCTGTGGACGATGGATGGACCATAGTCGTCGTATTCCTGTTTGCTAATCCACATCTGTTGGAAGGTTGGTAAAGAAGCAAGCACAGAACCACCGATCCAGACGGAGTATTTCCTCTCTGGTGGAGCAATGATCTTGATCTTCATTGTGCTGGGAGCTAAAGCTGTGATTTCTTTCTGCATACGGTCAGCGATACCGGGATACATGGTTGAACCACCAGATAATACTGTATTAGCAAACAATGTTTTAACATCAACATCAACGTCACATTTCATTAAACTGTTGTAAGTAGTTTGATTGATACCAGAAGATTCCATTCCAAGGAAGGACGGCTGGAACATGGCTTCTGGGCACCTGAATCGCTCGTTGCCAATGGTGATGACCTGACCGTCAGGAAGTTCGTAGCTCTTCTCTAGGGATGATGACGATGCTGCTGTTTGCATTTCCGCCTCAAAATCCAGAGCAACATAGCACAATTTCTCTTTAATGTCTCTGACAATTTCTCTTTCAGCTGTGGTTGTGAAGGAATATCCACGTTCTGTGAGGATTTTCATGAGGTAATCTGTCAGATCACGTCCAGCGAGATCCAATCTCATGATGGCGTGGGGAAGGGCGTATCCCTCATAGATTGGTACAGTGTGAGATACACCGTCTCCGGAGTCGAGTACAATACCAGTTGTACGACCGGAAGCGTACAGGGAAAGTACAGCCTGGATAGCGACGTACATGGCGGGGGAGTTGAAGGTTTCGAACATGATCTGTGTCATCTTTTCTCTGTTGGCGTTTGGGTTAAGTGGAGCCTCGGTCAGAAGGACGGGGTGTTCCTCTGGGGCTACACGGAGTTCATTGTAGAAGGTGTGATGCCAGACTTTTTCCATATCATGCCAGCTAGTGACAATACCACGTTTTACTGGATACACTGTAATTATTAACGAATTTGAAAATTGAAAGTGATACAGGCAATGCTGTTTTTTTTTCCGTGTCATATATTTTAAACAAATGCTTTTCACTGAAGAGCTTGATTTTATGTCTCAAAGATGCATCAATATTTTGATTTATGTTAATGAAGTGACTGTGGGAATGGAATGGGCTATCTTAATGGAATATAAGGATAACGAACAGTAATCATATAGCATACTAGTATTACAGATTAGGAGCGGATCAAACACAAGCTTGAACCTCTAAATCATCATAAGTGTGATCAGGAGCCAAGGAGGAGTTAGCATCCTCTACCGACCGTTCACATCCACTGTGATCTTCTTGGCTAATGGAAAAAAACCGTATACAGAATAGTGGGGAAATAAACGGATAACGACATCTGTCAGCATTCGACTAACCGTTAGATAATATTTGCTTAAAAGGTCATTTTTCATTTATCGAGAGAAAAATAGAGGGACTGATGGCAACACTTGGGAAACTTATTCCATTAGAAAACTTTGCCGTCTAAAGCATCTTGCAAAGGATATTAAAGAAACTTTTTTCACAAAATAAGTAAAGATAGCATCATTTTCATTTGTGAAAGCTAAGTGTAAGCCAAAAAGCTGAAATTATGACATCTTTTCATGTGAAAAGTCAAAACTTATATGAAAATGAATAGACCCCCATGGCTTACGGAAAAAAGAAACTCCATGCACCATCAATCAAGGTTTAAATTTGAAAAGAATCTTTTACTTTATCCATAATAAGTTTTTGTATTGTTTCGTTACCCGTAACAAAATTAAATTCATAAATGGTGGTGAGGATACCTCCATTAGGCCTGGCCTCGTCTCCTACATAAGTGTCTTTATATTCTATACCAACAATGTTACCCTGAAAAGGAAAATAAAGGTAATTATTCAATCATAGAAAACCGGAGAATGTTAACCATAAATTACAAAATAACACATGATGGACATTTAGGTATGCCATAAGAGGTTAATACTTTTCAAATGGTCGATAGTTGAAGCATGTTAGATACATGTACTTGCAAATTAATATATAAATTTGAAACAGCTGATAAATCATGTCATACTCTTTTTGGGGTCATAAAAATATTCAAATGATTATATTTATTTTATTAATTTCCTTGCCTTCTGTTTGGGTCGCCCGACAATGGTGGGGAACACAGCACGGGGGCAGTCATCTTCAGCATATCCGGCTTTACACATGTCCGAGCCATTGTCAATTACTATCGCCGGCTTGTTCAGATCTCCCATATTTTAGATACACTCGTCACTGATTTTATATCTCAAGTAAAAAGATTTATAGATGAATCTCTATATGTTTCAATGTTCCCAAGGCACCCCTCCGTCAACTGGGTAAGAATTGTGAAGAACTTGGATTGAAAATTGTATCCCCATCGCCAGTTTTTCTCATATTATAATGATCCTTCTTTTTATCAATATGTCTACAAATAAAAAAAATGTCGAAGTCTCAATTCCGATTACTAAATTAAAATTAAGTACAAAATAATTTATGTAACACAGCATTAACCCAAAAGAAATGATAAAAAATAAAGAAAGAACAGAAAAAAAGATAAGAAAAGCTTAAACTAACAGGAATTAAAAAGGTTTGCATAAAATTTACGCTCCAAACGTAACCTTGATTCAGTAATAATTCATTAATTTGGTTAAGCATAAATTAGCGGAAAGTAATCAATTTTATAGCAGAATCTTTAACCTAATTATCTATACACTAGCTGTCACCAACATAAGATCTTATATATATTTACATAAAGTTAGATCTTACATGAACCCATAATGTTGGTACATCTGTGATTTAGCAGTTTATATGAATATAGTTTATTCAGAATATAACTTTGGGCAACACAGCCCATCAGTTTACAAAATAACAAATAGTACATATGTTATATGATATAACATATAAATGATATAATGCAATGAGTCTAAACGAGCGGACCAAAGGACCTAATCTAAAGGGTCATTACTAATATTTATTTCATGATAGAAAATACGTGTTATTTCAGATTTTGTTTGAAAGCAATGTGTTTGAAACATATAGAATAAAAAGAGTAAAGATGGCCCGATTATTAAAGCAGACATAACGAAGAGAAGGCAATAATTACCCTCAACATTTCAGCTTGAATGTACAACTTACCCTCCCCCTTCTTTTCTGAAGGTTTGACGTTCTGCGTGTAAATCTTTTTTCTGTTTCACATATTCTCAATTACCCTAATCGTCGGATACCCAAGGGTGATCTTGTCTGAGTAAAAGACGAGATCGCCCGTGCTTATTCTTATCCGACGACGGTTTTCTGATACCAACGACCAAAGGGCAGTAATAATTAATAAAGTCATTTTAACTGGGTGCTTGTTTTGTTCATTTAAAATTGGGGGTTTTACTGATCAGCTCTGAGATTCAGATTTTAAAAAAAATATATCTATACAATGTCACGATTTTTCTTCAACAAATACATTAATAATTCTCAATCCGAATATATTAACCAGTAACCAGTTAATTGTTCAATATGCAAAACAAAACTTGCCTGTTAACACAGTCAACAGTCCCCTTCCATTTTTAAGTAGTCGTTATAACAAGGATACCTCCAATCTACTATAACTCGCGTAACCACTCGTAAACTGAAATCCGTCATTATTGACAAACAGATCTCTCTGGGTTGCAAAATACCCTGGATCAATTTTACATGTATATCTAGGCGTTATTTATTTTCCAATTAATACAACGGCTCAAAGGTAAAATCAAACAAAGTAAAGAGACATAGCTTTTAAATATGAAAACACCCGAGTCACTTCGAAATGACAAACATAATCTGACCATGCACTTCTCGCGAGGTTTGACAAACCGATTCGTAAAAAGTATGGCGTGTATTTCGGTTAAAAATATCTGAAAATTATCCGAGTAGAAAAAGGTTAAGGTATGTTGAAAATGTATACTTTGTCATTTTGTGTAAATATAGGTATGAACTTCATAAACAGCTGAGTCGACTTATTTTACTACAGGTGTTCATAAAGCATGACGAATATGACACATCAGTAGACAGGTAAAACAAATACCTGATGTATTAGTCATTCTATATCAGCTTATCGTTAATTTGGTGATCTCGGCAATCATGAGTATATAATCTATAGTTTCATAGTTCTCGATTCAAGCAAAAATAAACCTTTCAATTTTTAAAGATTACTCATGTTTGGATTTAATTTTGTTCGACCTTCCAAACAGTTCTTCCATAACTTATTTGTCATTGCAAGATAAAATTTGCTGTCACATACTAGTACTTTAATAAGTCATAATACCATGAAACTTTTTCAAATGAAAAAAATAAATATGAGTATATAATGTAATGTGACGACACATTCTTCTTTTTTTTTTTGGGGGGGGGGGGGGTCTCTTCGTATACAACTTGAAATGTATTCATAATTTTATTATCTATACTGATGATAGAAATTCAAGGTAATAACTATTGAATAACATAAAAAATATCACCCTTTTGAATCTTGCGCAAATGCATCGTAGTTGAATATTCTGTTAGAAAACTTGTTCGGGAAGCAATGCTTCATTCACAAATTTGTATTATATTATTGCGCTTCGTGTCTTCTGGCCTCAATGCTAGTTACTGTCTGCCCACAACCATGACAACGGGTCACCTTTACATGCAGTACTTAATGTGCTTTACATTAATTGTCCATTTTTATATTTGATTTTCGTTGTATCTTATGACGCAACATTATTTGTTTGTGTCCAGATTCTGTATTTTAGACAATGATATCGAATAAATTGCATTTTTTTTCAGTAGTAATCTATTCATCTGCTTCACCACGTAATTGCCCTAGCACTGCTCACACGCTGGAATATACCCTGAATATTTGTCAAAAAGTAAAACTAAATACATCGATCGTTTAAGATTTATTATCATATAAATAACATTTGTATATATAAATAACAAAATACAAAATTATCAAAAATGAATTATGGTTGTGATTTAATGATGATATATATCATTCTTCAATATGTAAAATTAAATGTAGTTTAAGTTTAAGTGAGTCTTTAAAAACATTTCCTATGGACGATGGATGGACCGGATTCGTCGTATTCCTGTTTGCTGATCCACATCTGTTGGAAGGTGGATAGAGAAGCAAGGATAGAACCACCGATCCAGACAGAGTATTTCCTCTCTGGTGGAGCAATGATCTTGATCTTCATTGTGCTGGGAGCTAAAGCTGTGATTTCTTTCTGCATACGGTCAGCAATTCCGGGATACATAGTTGAACCACCAGATAATACTGTATTAGCATACAAGTCTTTACGAATGTCAACATCACATTTCATGATACTGTTGTATGTGGTTTCATGGATTCCAGATGATTCCATTCCAAGGAAGGACGGCTGGAACATGGCTTCTGGGCACCTGAATCGCTCGTTGCCAATGGTGATGACCTGACCGTCAGGAAGTTCGTAGCTCTTCTCTATTGATGATGATTTTGCTGCTGTTTTCATTTCCTTTTCAAATTCTAGAGCAACATAGCACAATTTCTCTTTAATGTCTCTGACGATTTCTCTTTCTGCTGTGGTTGTGAAGGAATATCCACGTTCTGTGAGGATTTTCATGAGGTATTCTGTCAGATCACGTCCAGCGAGATCCATTCTCATGATGGCGTGGGGAAGGGCGTATCCCTCGTAGATGGGTACTGTGTGAGATACACCGTCTCCTGAGTCGAGTACAATACCAGTTGTACGACCGGAAGCGTACAGGGAAAGTACAGCCTGGATAGCGACGTACATGGCGGGTGAGTTGAAGGTTTCGAACATGATCTGTGTCATCTTTTCTCTGTTGGCTTTTGGGTTAAGTGGAGCCTCGGTCAGAAGGACGGGGTGTTCCTCTGGGGCCACACGGAGTTCATTGTAGAATGTGTGATGCCAGATCTTCTCCATTTCGTCCCAGTTTGTGACGATGCCGTGTTCGATGGGGTATTTGAGGGTGAGGATACCTCTCTTGCTCTGGGCCTCGTCTCCTACATAGCTGTCCTTCTGTCCCATACCAACCATCACACCCTTTAAAGTAATTTAAACATTCGTGAATTTTGATACATAAAAATTGCTTGAACTATTTTAGTAAGAGTTAAATTCAAATCATAATAATCATCCCCTCAACGCTAGTTATGTTTAGTTCACACGTGGTTTCGTGACCACGTGTAGACCCAAGACTTTAAACCGTTGTTTGGATGCAATGTAATTTAGGACCCATTTCACTTTTTTTTCAGACTTCTGGTTTTTCTAAGCAACACTACAACATGGCGACTCTTTTTTGCGAAGTGTGACATAAAAATCATTTTTAATTTCGAAACTTATATATTTAATTAGACAGACTTGAGACTTGCAGATTTAGACTGAAACTGTTGGCATTTATACATGTATGAAAGCTATTCACAGTCACATTAGACTTTCTTTTGTAAAATTGTTTTTATCAAAGTGCCACGCCTCAATTGAGATATACCAAGGTCAAACATAGTTTTTCATTTTCAATTTGATTTTTAATCTTTTTAATAGAAAAGAAATACTGGTATTAAATTATAATTATCATCAAAGAGACAAGAGTAAACAGGACGGAGTTGACGTAAAATCCTAAGATTTACTATCCTTTACAATTTTTGAAAATCAAATATTTTCTTACCTGATGTCTGGGGCGTCCGACGATGGAGGGGAACACAGCCCTGGGGGCATCGTCTCCGGCGAATCCGGCTTTACACATTCCAGATCCATTGTCAATAACTAAAGCGGCAACGTCTTCGTCTCCCATTTTTTGCTTGTAAAATTAATTCTCTGCACTCTAGAATCTCCAGGTAAAATGTTATCTGGTGAATGAGGAGCCCAATCAAGGCGTCTGTTTAAATACACAGTCAACTAGAAAAAAATGACCTTATATGGTAAAAAGTTGTTGGAGATTAAATGTCTGGGAATAACCTGATATACCCGCGGGAAGTGGTTTAACAGAGGTCGGTATGAATATGTGTGTCAACAGGTTTGAGGTATTTAAAATAAAAAAAAAAAGTTGAGACGATCATTTCTAGCTGTAGGTGTGTGTCCAGAGGCATGACGAAGGAATGACACGTCAGTAAAAAGTGCGTAAACTTGCCATACAAGTCACCAATTCATGGTCGATTAAAACATTTATAAAATAGTATTAGCATTATTATGACTTGTTTGTTGTTTGATTTTTATCAGACCCTCTTTTATTCATCATCTAAAGGTGCGATTACAAAATTACAATATGTTTTGGTTAAATTTTAAATATTTTTTAGTGTGAACTTTATTTTTCTAGGATTTAATTATTTATCTAAATTCATTTATTAAGGACAGATGAGAGGTTCCTTAATAAAAGATAAAATTTTCTAAGAGTTTGTCATTGAAGTATTGCTACTTAAACATGTTTACTCACAAAATATTGAGGTACCTTACCAGGCATTTCTGCAAGATACCAGGGGTAGTTTTTCTTATATAATCCTTTGGGGAAGAAAAATAAATTTCCAATTTCAAATGTTTAAGTGTTTGGATTTTTTTAAAACGTTTAGAAAATGCATGGTTTAGAAAACAGAATGTTATTAAAATTTTGAATATTTTTCATACATTACGAAGATATATAAAACAGATTTTGAGGAACGCCTCGTCTGACCTTAATTTATAATATTTGATTAATAAATTTTGTATGTTTACTGCTCTATTTATTCATTTATTTATCTTAGTTCTGGTTGATCAGTAATCTAGTAAACATATAACAGGGAAAGGTTTTCTAAGTTGTCCTGAACTTGTAACCAATACTTTTGTACAAATTGTACAATAAAATATGTTCAAAACATCAGTAATCTGTCACTTTATTTGATATGGATCATTTTACGAACAAAGTTAGTTTCCCTCATTTACTATAGAGAGGGATTAGACAGATTGAAACCGTAAAGGATAAGCGAATACAACGTATAGTACAGTGCATTATAACAAAACTTGACTACCTGCATGGTTTTACTATTAGACCAGAGTACGTGCAATTTAAAACTCTAAAACATCTATCGTATGTATTAGTGAATTAGTTAGGAATGCAACCGCCAAATATAGCTAGATGAATTAACTATTACATAGAAATGATTTCTGTCGTAGACCAAGATTTCACCAATATCTAATTTTTACAATAGAATAGACTTTCCTTATTTTAAAAGATGCTTTTTACAGGAAAGGAGCGGGGGGGGGGGGGGGTATTATGCTAAAGCATTTTCCCCTTTAGTGGTTTCTCTTCCATATAATCTTCATATGCTAGTGATAAAGTGATTAATTAATTTAACATTTTTGAAGGATGTGGGTTTATTTTATACGGTTTTTGGGACATCGGTGGATCTAGAACGCGCTACATGTATCAGAAATGCAACCCTGTTTGATTTTGGTGAAGGAAAGAGAGAGGGAGGAAAAGGGGACTTGGTACCAGTCGTCTGGTGTCAAAGACACATAAAATGTTGACGTAATTCACATTTCTTTTTCCCATTTGGTGTTTCTGTATCAAATACGATGACAAGCTTACAATGCAGTGATAAGATAAGTTAACATGGTGTTTATAACATTGCTATTATTATTTACATTCGCATCTTAGAACAATCCAGATGTAGTGCAAGAAAACTCAAAGAATTTTGGTCCCCCGCCGTCGGTGTCTTCGTTAATGGGAGATGCCGTTTGTAACAGTGATGCAATATTTTTGAAAATTAAGTCAAACATGATGGTCAAGGTCACGGGACAAATATCATAGCTCATTCGGAAGCATTTTGACATAGGTAAAGCACTTGTCTAATTTTAATTAAAATTAATTTTTTTTAAAAGGGTCAATTTTCAAGGCCAATGGTAAAAAAAATCATAGTATATTTGGAAAAGTCATGTCACAAGTAATACACATATTAAATATGAAAGCACTATCTCTTTTCAATGAAACATTATAAGCAAAGATTAATGATCTGAAAAATGAAATTGAAGGTCACATGGTCAAAATCGTAGAAAATTTGGAAAGGTCTTGGCATGGGTAAAAATATATTTCTCTTTTCATCAAAACAGTGATGAATGTTCAATTTTTTTGAAAGTAGGCCAAATTTCAAGGCCACTGTGTCAAAAAGCATAGTATATATGCACAAGTCTTGCCGCAGGACTTGTACATGTTAAATTTATATGAAAACTCCATCTCTTCTCATTCAAAAGTTATGACCAAGGTTAAATTGTTTGTTACAAACTGTCAGATATACCAAGGAAATTTAATGTCCCTTAGTTTGCAAAAGCGAAGGACAATAACTTAATATATTCTTTGATTTCGTTTTAAGCTCAGCTGAGCTTAAGGCTCAAGTGAGCTTTTCTGATCACATTCTGTCCGGCGTCCGTCTGTCTGTCTGTGTGTAAACTTTTCACATTTTCGACTTCTTCTCAAGAACCGCTGGGCCAATTTCAACCAAACTTGCCATAAAGCATTCTTAGGTGAAGGGGATTCAAGTTGGTTCAAATGAAGGGCCACGCCCTCATTCAAGGGGAGATAATTGGGAATTAAGAAAATTTTGTGGCATATTTTAAAAATCTTCTCAAGAACCACTGTGCCAGGAAAGATGAAACTTATGGGGAAACTTCCTCAGGTAGTGTAGATTTAAGTTTGTTCAAATCATGACCCCCGGGGGTAAGGCGGGGCCAAAATGGCCGACCTAAGCTTTATTTAGAAATATATAGGAAATTTTTTTAAACATCTTCTCAAGAATGACAAAGCCATAATTCATCATATTTATATGGAAGCATTCTCAGGTAGTGTAGATTCAAGTTTGTTTAAATCATGACCCCTAGGGGTAGGAAGGGGCCAAAATGGCCGACCAAAGTTTTACAAAGAAATATATTGGAAAGTTCTTTAAGAATCATTTTCTGAAGAATAGCAAATGCATGATTAGTCATGGAACTACTTTTTGATTTAAATTTCTACTTTTTTTCTAGCCTTAGTGCTCACGTGAGCGATGTAGCCCATGGGCCTCTTGTTTATTATTCTAGTTTCAATGGAAGACTTCAAATAATAACACCATTTAATAATCAAGAAATCGGAAAACTTCTTTTGCGTATCACACATGAATTTTCGTTAAACAAATGCTTCTTTAAAGTAAAAACAGGTCATTTTTACTTTCCCGTTTTTCAAAGGTTTTCGCAAAATAGTATATTTTGTATAGTAGATATTATTGTATCTGAACACTACGTTTTTAAACCCCCCAGTTATGAAAATGATATAATATTTCATTTTGCTTAAAAGCTTATACAAGATATATGAAACACAAAGTTACCAGAATTTCACTTTTAAGGACTGCAGACTCAAATTTGGTTCCAAAAACAAGAGCTTTTAGACCTTATGGCGGCTATGATGTTTTCATACAAACATACATAGATATCTGATATAGGAATAGTGCTAAAGTGTCATTGTGTACCTTTTAAAAGTATGTACTATTTAAAGAAATATTATCTTATCTTTTTAACTAAAAACCTCTACTTAGGTCTCAATAAAAAGATCAGGCTTTTAAGATTGTCCGACATCTAAATTACGCACATACAAGAAAATTCGTGTATAACATAAAACTTTTAAATAAATTAATTATATTCATTTTATTATTTTTCCTTCTTTCAGTATTGTCATAAGTAATGTTTCTCTACAACTCTCTAAGCTTCATTATAAAAAAAAAAGACAATGATGGTACCAGACGGTATTTTACTGACAGACATAAGAAACATACTATAATTAATAATTATATGTCGTATTCAGTTCAATATTACTGTACCAATGAACTAATGTCATTAAATATACCCCAAATCCAAAATTGATAAGGGCTGATAGTTCCACACTAAATATCATTGTTTACACGTTATTGCAATGAACTATGTAGAGTATATTTTTGTCCACTAGCTGAATTCACACTTACAGCTAGTTTTTAAAAGCACTTCCTGTGGACGATTGATGGACCAGATTCGTCGTATTCCTGTTTGCTGATCCACATCTGTTGGAAGGTGGATAGAGAAGCAAGGATAGAACCACCGATCCAGACGGAGTATTTCCTCTCTGGTGGAGCAATGATCTTGATCTTCATTGTGCTGGGAGCTAAAGCTGTGATTTCTTTCTGCATACGGTCAGCAAT
>PRKT01000001.1:3951223-3967692 GCA_003671525.1 Saccostrea glomerata | reverse complement strand
GTACGACCGGAAGCGTACAGGGAAAGTACAGCCTGGATAGCGACGTACATGGCGGGGGAGTTGAAGGTTTCGAACATGATCTGTGTCATCTTTTCTCTGTTGGCTTTTGGGTTAAGTGGAGCCTCGGTCAGAAGGACGGGGTGTTCCTCTGGGGCCACACGGAGTTCATTGTAGAAGGTGTGATGCCAGATCTTCTCCATGTCGTCCCAGTTTGTGACGATGCCGTGTTCGATGGGGTATTTGAGGGTGAGGATACCTCTCTTGCTCTGGGCCTCGTCTCCTACATAGCTGTCCTTCTGTCCCATACCAACCATCACACCCTGAAAAACAATTTACAATTTCATTGCTATTTTCTTAAAATTTTGTTCATTTCTGCGGCATATAGTTTTAGACAATATATTTCTTAGTAATTCATACGCCCTAAGTCTTGCAGTTATATGTAAATATATTTATTATGTTTCTTTTTGACTATCTTATCATTTTCCCCCATTAATTACAAACACATGCTGAAGTAATATTCTAGTCATATTGGATCAGCTATGCATGTTCTACTATCACTGATAAGATTGAATATTACGAGTCAATCGTGGAAACGCCCCCTACTAAATAGCTTTAGTACCGTCTAATGTTTTTTATGATTGCTTAATCGGAGAAATATATAGAAATTTTCTATGAGGAGTTAAGACTTCCAAAATCTCTTCTTTTCAAAAAAAAATATTGCGGGAGGGGGGCGTTAACGCCCACTTTTCGAAAAATTCTAACACTGCTTGTGTTAGCGTAATTATACAACATTTAAAGATACTAGAACACAAAAAACAACGTTTCGTATGAACTCGAAATAGTAATATACGGAATGAAAGGAAAATTAACAATTTCTTTGAAAGAAAATTAAGTTTTCATTGTCTCACTTTTTTTAATTACGAAGAAAGTATATTTACCTGATGTCTGGGGCGTCCGACGATGGAGGGGAACACAGCCCTGGGGGCATCGTCTCCGGCGAATCCGGCTTTGCACATTCCAGACCCATTGTCAATAACTAAAGCCGCAACATCATCGTCTGCCATTGTGATTGATTAGATAATCGTATTATGAGCTGGTAAGAGTTCGTGTGTCTTGTTCTGCTTCTCTGGTCAGAGTGAACACTCTCGTAGTAAAACTGACCTTATATCCGCACTCTACGCCCAATTCCACGAAATCGCGCTTCATGTCCTCGGCCGTTTGCCATATAAGGTAATGACTCATCGCCATATAAGGAATACGATTAAGTTTGACAACATAATTGAGATACCCTCAATACAATCATTAAGATTAAGTTAAGCTGATAGCGATCTGTAATCTACCTGAGGCTTAAATCTACATCACATTTATTTATGGTCGACATAATTACACACTTAGCATTTATACGAGGAATGAAGTCTTTCAAGACACGATGTTTATTTGCTTTAAAATTTCTTTAAAATGTTTGTGTACTCTCCTTTAAAGTGTACAGGATTGTAAATCTCGTATTGATCCTGTATACATAGAGGTCATAACTTGATCAAACTGAAAGTATTTATTTCAACTTTACCGAAATGCTTTTCATTCAATTTCATGCTCGAGGACAAAACGTGTACTTTCGGTCTTTTGAAAGCCATAATAATATTTAGAATCGTATATTCATTTATTGAATAATGAGGAAACCCTATTTTTCTGCCTTTTTGTTTTAGTGTTGTACATACAGGTTTCCTTATCAGAAGGAAATCACAATAAACTATTTCCCACTGCGATACATGTAATATTTCCCCCCATGAAATGCCAGGAATTGTTGAACACGTGTGATATTGTCTTTTTTAGTCAAATAAAGACATGCTCTTTTAAAGTAATATGCCAGGAAGGTAGCAGACACTCTGGTGCTTTGTTGTGGTTTGATTGTCAACTCATAATTCATCATTTTCTGTTTTCAGTCAGCAGTCTTCCCTTTTATAATAAAATTCAATCTTTATAAAGAGTCGAAATTTCAATTGACCAGAATTAGTGAAACTTGATAAGATTTTCACAACACTCTTTCTCTCAAATTATATCAATATCTATAAACCCAATTATTTATATATATTGTCTACGATGTATATTTGTATACATCAGCTAAGCGAAGATAATACATGTTTGTGTTTCCTTTTTGTTTCAGGTTGATCAAGGGTTGAGAAGTTGGAATCCTGAATACTATTCCTTGTCAAAGGTTTACGCCTTTGGTTACATTTTGTAGCAAGAAGCGGATACTTGAGTAGATCTACTATTAATGTCGTGGAAACGCCTTTGTTTCGTTCAATGTTTGGTCAATAATAACCATGCCTGTATAATCCTTCAGTAAAAGTTATTTTGGCGATATCAAAATAACCAGTCTAATTTACTAATAAAAGTAAATCTTTTGTCTTTATTCTAGGTCGAGGATTATGCTGTGTTCATTGGAAGAAAACCAACGTTTCTCAAAAAAAAAAAAAGAGAACATGGGAATTTACCTTCCGTGAAAGAATTTAAACCACTTAAGTCGATGACAATCTTCCTGGGTCAAACTAACAATAATTTTATCCTCAAAGGAAATCCAGATTAATTACTTCCTGGACTGCAAGGGAAGACATATCTCTCTATCCTATGGAGTAACTATAAAATCAAGCCAGCAATATGAAAAATAAATATCATTTTTGAGAATTAAATTAAGATCCTCCCTCCCAGCCCCGCCCCACATACACCCCTCACACACACTTCGTCACACAATCAAATACATGTCGCTGGAAATTGAATAGAAATGTTAAACTTATTCAGAGATGCATACATACCGTGTAGCTCAGTGATCATGATAAACTGCAGGAAAAGAATTCAACATGGACAATTTTGTGTAATAATATCATGCTTGTCTGTTATGGGCTCTAAATTAGAAATAAAATGTTCTGTTTTGTTCTGTCTATGACAGATGTTCTTTATTGTACAAATAAATCTTTTTATAATCCGTTAATGACTGCAAAATATATTTCTTTAAAAATCTAAAGCATATTTCCTGATATCAGAATATCTAATAATTAGAGGATAGTATTAGAAAATGATAAATCTTTGTTAATTTAAAATTAAAACCATAGTTTAAGATAAAAAAAAATCCTCTAATTTAAAAATAATCGAATTTTCAGTAGTTAGACTTTTATAAAAATAACTTTTTATTAGAAGAATTCGACCATGAAAATAATTAATATATACCGGCGAATTCTTTAAAACAACAGCTCATACTATGTACGAGTTTCAACTTCTATTTTTTATGTTTAACATTTTTGCGTCTTTATTTTGTTGTTTTATATGATAACCCCGGTGCAAATCAAGCTTTCATGAATCCCTTCTACTTCTACTTCTACTTCTACCGGAAAGCGGCCGCCATCAATAAGCTGATTATTCTGCCACTGATATTTATTCCATCGGGATCGTTATTCAAAAATCTTTCACCGATTGTCGTCCAAACATGACTGAAGAGCAATGGAAAAGACGCTTTCCTCTAAATTTTCCTATTATTTGTTTGTTATTCCATGTTTTATGCAATATAGAACTCACTGGTAATTAAATTTGTCTATTTATGTTTATTTTCAAGAATTTTTTGTTTAATCATTCCATTTTGGTAGCTTATTTCCTTGGGATATTTGAACTAGTAGTAGTAGGGCAAACGACTGCATCCATGGGTATTGGAAGTTAATGTTAAACTAGTATGTGCATGTACTTTTTTTTATACACATGCAAATATCCTAACCTCTGTCCATGACCTACATCTGATATATATGAAATCCCATTTAATACTGTGGGCATGGTTTTTTTTGTAGGTGGCAATGGGTTGGTATATTTCCAAGATTTCGTCCCTTCAGCCATGGAGAGGCACATTAAGTCTTCCAGACACTTGCCTATTTGTATTTTGTTCAGGAACACTGGTTAGTATCCCATTTCAATATTGAAAAATTTAGACATCTGAATGAGCCGTTAGATGTGTTTAAAGGGGCCTGGACACAGTTTCAGCAAAAAAATTTCATACCATTTTTTTATGTTTACAAATACTTAACTAAGGTATTTCTAATGATCAGCAATTTTTTGAATTTCAGCTGTCGAGTTACAAGACAGATTTCGAGCTCCAAACCTTTGTTATGTAAACAAGGCCCGAGCCATGTTTTTGTTTACATAGGTTAAACATGCTGATATGTGTTCGTCAAAACAGATTTTTTCAATAAAGAAGTTAATTCTAAATAATATAAGACATTTTCTAATAACTTGCTGAATCTCTTTTTGTTATAAACGTGATATTTTCTAAATGTAAGCAAAAACAAGGCACGAGCCTTGTTTACATTATGAAGAATTCTCAGTCCCGTATCTCCTTTGTAAATCATTAAATGATGTTCAAATTTTTGCTGATCATTAGAATGCCTTAGTTAGGAATTGTAAAAATTAGAATTGGTAAAAATAATTTCAGTTGAAACTGTGTCCATGCCCCTTTAAGATTTAACCAAATATTGACATCAGTTCAATATTCATAATATCATAAAAAGAAAAATTACTATCAAAAACAATGCCGATCAACTCTTATGCCCTGTTCACACGGAGAGTTAAATTCGAATTGAACGTAAAGTTACTGCGAATTAGCTTCTCTTAGCTGTCACACAGAGAATTTAATGCGAATTAGTTTGATTCGAATAAGTTTACTGCGCATTGAATTACTTTGGATTTACTCCGTGTGAACGCTAAGTGAAGCTAATTCGAATTAAATTTTGAGGCATGCGTAATGGCAAAATTAGGTCCGTGGGCAGCTTGAAGTATTTGTGCTATTTTTGAGTGAGAAACTAAGGAAAATTGTGTTAATCACTAAAATATGTGTGCAGACACTGTAACATTATGTCAAATGCATCTGCTCCTGCATCCTGATTTGCAAATGACGTCATAATAGCTTTACTGACGGCTGGTCGTAGAAGTAGAATTTTAATTCGCATTAGTTTACTTCGCATTAGCTGTCTTGTGAATGCAATTTAATTCGCATTATTTTGATTCGCATTAGGTTACTTTGCATTAATTTACTGTAAATTAAACTTGTTATGTGAACAGTAGGGATGTGAGACTTTATCGGTATACCGGTATATCGCGATTTTGTTGTTGCGTGGTACGTATCACAGAGTTTCCAAAAACTATCGGTCCTACCAGCAAAACGGATAGAAAATCCAAATGTCCGATGAAATTCGCCATAGTACCAGTCCATGTGACCGATTGGGGTTCATAAATGAAAATTTTCCATGCAACATGCTCATATTCTTCGTAAATATCCATGATCTTATCCATTTTGCAATTCTACTTGTCCTTTTCACTTCCAAAAACGATCGTTTTTTTTCCTAATCCGAATTTCCTTCATTCCCCTGTTAATGGTTAACACGTGCAGTATATAGGTCATGAAGTGCAATGCCCATTGAGAAAATGTAAAAATATTTAAAATTTATTTTGATTTTGATTTTCTTTCAGAATTACTGCTATTTATACATGTTTATATATGATTTAATATAATTTACAAGTTAGAATTAATATTTGAATTTGAAAAGAATTTCGAGCAACCTTCAGAAATTTTCTTTTTCAAGAATTATTTTTTTTTCATAATTATACATGTAGTTGTTCCCCCAACATTTACTTGGAGCTAGTAACTTTTTCCTGCTGCCACAAGCCTGTTTTGGGCTGGTGCCATGGCTTTGAATTATTTATAGTTGCATAACCCTGGTATCACAATCAGTGTTGTTGAGCCACGAAAATTATTACATATTCAATGCCATTTTCTTTTGAATTACATATGACAATAAATATACACTGTATATTTTAAAATTTATTCGGACTGATAGAATATGCTTTTGACTGGTAGAACACATTGAGTCACCAGTCCGAATGACTGATAGAAATATTTGGTTTTCGGAAACTCTGGTATCATGATACGGAGACCTAAATACCGGTTTTTAGGTACATATTATAAAGTCCAGAAATTATTTATTTATTTGTTCAATCTTTCAAATTACAATTACAGAAAGTATAGAAAATGTTGTAAAAAGTGAAAAGAACGGCATCTTACCGTCCAACATAATTGATTTTATATACATAAAAATTTCAAGAAAGTAAAATTTAGTTTTTCTAGCATATTTTTTAGAAAAATAATGACTTTTCATATAAAATCATTGTAAAAACTGCTTTTAAAAATATCATGATTTTATCATGATATTGTGGGAAAAAATCATGATGTATCGCGATACGAAATTTTTGGCGATACCCATTCATAGTGAACAGGGCAGTAATGTTTTAATATCCATTCCACTTTCAACCAAACTTGTCACGAACAAGTGGGTATTTAGAAATAAATATCAAACCCTGCATGCAGTTCAACACCATTTCATCTTATGATATATGATATAGAGTTATAAATTATTAGACTTTGTCTCTAATTTTATATCTGTTTTTCCAGCAACTGAAGGTTCTAAGCTAGAGAAACATATTTATTCCCTATGGAAAAATGAATCTAACAGTTACAAGGACTGGCAATTTGGGTCTTATTCTTTTGACAGAGTAAGAATATTTCTATTTATCTTAACATCTAGATGTAATGTCTGTATCAGTATTTGATAACAACTTATCTTTAAAAATAAATCACAATTATTCATAAAATCATCCAGACTGAACATTATTTTTGTAAAATGGAATAAAATACATTTGCTTTTATTGTTTTGTTTTTAGTTTCTGTACAAATTTTATTGGAGTCAGACATTTTTGTTGAATTTCAAGAAGAAGTTTCTCTATGAAATTTTTGCATCTTTCATGTTTCAAAATTTTTAAATTTTTTTAGCATGAATTGGTGAGGGAAAGAAAACCAGAGCACATGCCAGCAGTCAAATGTTATCTAGGACAGTCTTCATCATATCTGTATGAAGGAAGATCAACAAAGTCACTCATCAATCAATGGCTCAATAAATTAGTAAGGCTGAAGAACACAAGCGGGGATATACAAATAATTGGTATCATTTGACCATGTAAACATGTTTGTATATTAACAAAGTAATGATTGTTCAAGTGCACAAATGTGTGGCTGTACCAAAGTTAATTCTAACCAAGAGATTCACAAAGTAAAATCAATAAACTATATTTCAATCCTTTAAATTTTGCCTGACTGTGAAACAGTATTGTAATGTTCTGTACAACTTGGAATCAGTATTTAAAATATAAACACTGTTAAACAAAAATTCTATTTCTATATACAGGTTGATCGCCACAGTGAACAGCTCCAGGACGCCTCTCCTGATCTTGTTACAGTTGCCATTGATTCACACAATACAACAATCCTGGCTTTTCCAGATCATCATAATCATCACCATGTGGAGGAAAAAGTGTTCCAGGTAAGACATGCAAAGGGAAATAACTCTCTGGTTGCATCATCATGTGGTAGTCTATTATTTCATGTAATAAATATTTTGGAGCATTTTACATTGAAGAGAAAACTAATTGAGTAAATAAATAGCAGTAAATATACATATCAATGTAGTATTTATTAATGAGAAATTCAAGTGGAAAGGAATTCAGTTGTGTGATTATTACAAATCAGGAGTAAGTAAGATTGAAGGTGTGTACAAAACATTTGTAGCTTCACACAAGATTAATGCCACTTTTCAAGCCTTTTAGATAGTGTCATAGTGTAATGTACACACATTATCTTAAAAACATATTCATGATAAATCAAAAATACCTGTAAAATTCATATAAAAAAGTATTTGTAGAAAACAACCAAGTGCATGCATAACTTCAATGACAGTTTAGTGTTGAATGCATGGTTAAAGGGAGATAATGCTATTTTTTGTCTATATTAACAAAATGAATGTTTTCAGTTATCAGTGGGAAAGAATATCTAATATAATATTGAACATATCTGAAAAATGAAGAGAAGATAAACATACATGGCACTACATCATTAGTGCCATCTGCACCTAATATTATTAGTTTTGACTAATGTGTTGAAGAACACATCTATCAACCAGACTTCATTTTAAAACTATAACATCTCTTTCAACATCTTGTGCACATAATCAGCTGTAGTTTTTGTAAATTCTTAAAATTGGAATGGGGAAAAAGATTTTAATCGTAATATTTTAGATATATGATTAATCTTTTGTCTTTTGTTGCACAGCTCAGTGAGCAGATCCCCAGTTGTAAAGCCTTCATCATACACCCATACTCCATTCATGCCAAGTAAGTTATACAAGGTGAAAAAGATTTGTGATTATTTCTTTAAGTGCATTGCTCTCTCTCTCTCTCTTCAGAAAATAATTTACTCTTGTTTACGTTGTAGTGAATTGAGAGAGCTTTATGAGGTGCCAGAAATACCTTCTATACTTGTGATAACAAAAGACAGTAAGTCAGTCTTAAGCAATAGTACCTCCATATCACCTAGATCAGAGGTACCCCTCAAATATTCATAGTAGAAATGTTGAAAAGAAAATAAGTTATCTGGTTTATGTACTTGAAACTGAAAAAAAATGCAGGATATGAGTTATACCTGTTTTTTTTTCAGGTAGAGGAAAGAACAAATTTATACGTCGGTTATTCTCCAGACAGCATATACAGACCGCTATGTTAGAAATCCACCTGATAGCTTCACAGATCAGCTCAGTAATTCGTTACACTGAGGTAGGACTTTTTTCAAATCTTATATACTCCTGATGTTATGAATGTGAAAATCTTCTAGTGCTCTTGAAACGTTTGTTTTTTACTTATTAAAGTGACTTTGAAATTTAATTGTCCGAACATAACTTTACTTGTCAGAAAATATTTTACATAAGACATATTTAACAATTTGAAAAATATTTTACAATAAAATAGATTTAGTCTTTAATACACAAATGAAATACTCGATCAGATAAGTAAGCAAGTAACTACTTACTTAATATTGTCTGAATAAAATATACAACATTTGAGAAGTGTCAAAATATATCGAATTTGTCTGCTTGAATTTTTCTTTTTATACCCCCCGCAAACGAAGTTTGGGGGGGTATATAGGAATTACCTTGTCCGTCTTTCCGTCTGTCCGTCCGTCCGTCCGTCTGTCCGTCTGTCTGTCTGTGCAATCATGTCTGGTCCATATCTTTCTTACAGAGGGACATTAGAATCTACTACTCCACACAAAGATTGCACATGACCTAAGGGTGTGTCATGACCTTGACCCAAAGTCATTTTGGGAACTTCAAGGTCACTGGAAGAAAAATTTCATAATTCGTGTCCAGTCCATATCTTTCTTGTGAATAAACTTGGTAGGTTCTCATTTCACACAAAGATTGCCCATGACCCAAGGGTGTGTCATGACCTTGACCCAAAGTCATTTGGGGAAGTTCAAGGTCACTGGAAGAAAAATTTCAGAATTCATGTTTGGTCCATATCTTTCTTATAAATAAACTTGGTAGGGTGTCATTTCACACAAAGATTGTCCATGACCTAAGGGTGTGTCATGACCTTGACCCAAGGTCATTTGGGGAAGTTCAAGGTCATTGGAAGAAAAATTTCATAATTCGTGTCTGGTCCATATCTTTCCTATGGATAAATTTGGTAGGTTGTCAATTTACACAAAGATAGCCCATGACCCAAGGGTGTGTCATGACCATGACCCAAGGTCATTTGGGGAACTTCAAGGTCACTGGAAGAAAAATTTCATAATTCATGTTTGGTCTATATCTTTCTTATGGATAAACTTGGTAGGTTGTCATTTCACACAAACTTTGCCCATGACTTAAGGGTGTGTCATGACCTTGACCTAAGGTCATTTGGGGAAGTTCAAAGTCACTGGAAGAAAAATTTCATAATTCATGTTTGGTCCATATCTTTCTTATGGATAAACCTGGTAGGTTGTCATTTCACACAAACATTGCCCGTGACCTAAGGGTGTGTCATGACCTTGACCCAAGGTCATTTGGGGAACTTCAAGGTCACTGGAAGAAAAATTTCACAATCCTTGTCCTGTCGATATCTTTCTCATGGATAAATTTGGTAGGTTGTCAATTTACACAAAGATTGCCCATGACCCAAGGGTGTGTCGTGACCCTGACCCAAGGTCATTTGGGGAACTTCGAGGTCACTTGAAGAAAAATTTCATAATTCATATTTGATACATATCTTTATTGTGGAAAAACTTACTTCTGAAAAACCCAGCAGGGGGTATTTTGTCCCGTTTGGACAGTTCTAGTTTTTTCAACTGAGATGAGCCATAGACTTTTAGAGCTGCCAGTCTGACGAAAAATTTTTAGTACCAACAATTTTTTGTAAACCTTGAGCCTTTTCAATTACATGTATTGAATATTATATACACGGTAATTATATTTCCATTAGGAGGAATTTGAGAAGAACGTAATGACCTTGAGAGGTACTCGTTACATCCCCAAGGTCATTGTTTTCTACGCTTACTGGGGAGGAAATGTCAAGGCCTATTTGTCAGCCTTCAGAAGGAGTGTGGAGGAATTCCAGGAGGTGGGCTTAGCCCTGGAATATGGAATGGTGGACCTAGCACAGGAGGCAGGCAAAAAATGTAAGGTTCATAAGTCATTTTATGTTTTCATATGGAGAGTTCAAAACATGACATAAAAAATTCTCACAGACAAGGATGTATTTTGTTTGATTCATATCTATATTTACATGCACGTACGTAAAGAACATTAAACTTTAATGTCAGGAAAAGAAACTTTCAACATGTTCAAAAGTCACAACTTCAAAACACACCAATAAATATGTTAAAAGTAATCAACAAAGTGGAATAGTTATTCACTGAAAATTCATTATTTAATATCAAGGTTTTTTTTCTTTATTTCTTTTAAGGAATTGGCAGAGGAATTTTTGTATATTCCACAAAGCAAGGAATTCTGAATAATCAAGTTCTTTAAAAAAAAAATCCATACATAATGTTTCAGTAGAAGCACAGAATTTTCCTTGTACATAGATTTTTTTTTGTTACAGTGGTGTCCAAATGGATCAGAAGCAAAGTTGCCAGAAATGTACCATTTACCATACTATTTCATACAGGTAAAGGTATTTAACATGTGTATATATCTCAACAAAATTATTTTCTTAGGGTATTTCCACTGTTACAATATTACTAAATGTGCTGAATTTAATCAATATTTCAATATTCCTTTTCCCATAAGAATATGTGGGTCAGCATCTTCCTTACAATTGGATGAACAGCTGGACAATCAGAATGAATAAATGGTGACATATAAAAGTATAAATTTTTTGAATATTTATAGATGAGAGAAATGATTACCTCATTCAGGAGGGACTGCTGGAGGACCGCCCCACCCCCTCTGCCCTCTACCACCTGTTTAAGTCCGCCACTGTCAATATAACTTACCAAGATGGGACACTGTTCAATGATTACCTCCCTTATGGTCAAACAGATGCAACACAGGTCAGGGCTTTAAATTGAACAATTTCTACTGTACTGAATGTCTTTTCTCTCTCTCTCTTTCTTACCTATAGCATCAAAGTTTCCAGAGTAGTCAGTATTGTATACAGGAAAATTTTCACACCCATTTTATTTGCACTCCTTTTCCCCTACTTACAGGGGGATGAATTTATAACAGGGCAGATTTTATTTTAAGAACACAGTATAATTTCTTAAACAAAACTGTAACTGGGTGAATTTAAATGGGGCAGAATGTGAAAGGGTGAAAATAACATGGGGCAAAATTAACCCTGTATGCAGTATTTTCATTTTTTGCATTTAAATAAAACTTATGCCATTTCTTTTTCAGTATTCTTTACTGGATGAGGGACCACTGGGCCAGCTTTGTCATCCCTGGTCACACAATATGACAGACAGTGACCCACCTGTTCCTGTAGTCAAACAAATAAAGAAGAAACCTCCAACTCAGAAGAAACATGCTAAGGAAAAGGGCTGGCATGAAAGGGTAATACACATGGCTAATTTTTTTTAAAATGATGTTTCTACATGTACATGAGCTTCTTTGTAAAAGAAAAACTTGCATTACGTATTGTATTATTTAAATTTTAGAGTTGGAATGTTGATAACACTCTGACGCTTAAAGTATAGTATACAACTTTGTGTTGTAAAAAGTTAAAGGCTATCAAATCTGCATTAATTTACAGTCAATTGTATAATAATTCCATTGCAGTTTGGATCTGAAAATGTTGACAGAACGCTGAAAAAATTTCATGGAATTCCACTTTTATCACATGACATGTGGTCAGAGGTCATAGAAAAATCCCATGCTCCCTCACACCCCCTGCTGGGAGGAAATCGCTGGGCAGGGGAGGTGTCAAAGGTAGCATTGGTGAGTGTACACTCTGATAAGTATATAAGTGTATTTTAAGGTTATTGTTATAAGTAAATTCATGAAAATGGACCAGTTTTGTGAAATCCAGTATCTTTTGTATTATAGGTAGTATTTGTTAAGGCTGACTGTAGAAGTTGTGTTAACAGTCTGGAAACTTTACTGAAGGTGCAGAAATCTCTCCATTTCATTGGTTTGTATTGTTTTCTTTGGCATTATTGAACTAGTATTTTATTTATTCTATTAAATAAGTGAAGTGAAATTCATATATAGCAAATTAAAAATTGTCACAGTTCAAAAATCCCTGTGTAAAAAACACTTGATGAATTATTTGAAATTGGCTGTACATGTATTTAAGTTCCTGTATGATTTTCTCTCAGAGGGTGGATCACTGTACTTGGTGAATTGTACAACAGAGCCTGAACTGTGTGTCACACACAACATTAGGGGATACCCTTACATCACAGCTTTCAGGGGACAAGGATGGCTAGGGACCTCCCAGTGTGTATCCCCTGACACCCCACACCTACCCTACTCCAGAATAGACTACCACGGGGTCATTCAGGTAATGAATTAGTCACAGATTACTACAGTAAAACTCATTTACCGAAAATTTTGGCAAAATTGACAGATACGCGAACTCCTGTGGTTATAATGAAGTCACTGGAACCTATAAATTTACTTCACTTTATCTGTAATTCGTTACATCCGTTTAAGGAATTTGTTAAAGAGCAAGAGCCACTTTAGGCTTTATATGGCCCTGAGAATTTCTGAAAAATCAAAACCGCTCAGTTTAGGTTGCAAATGCAGTATTTATCACTTGGGGTGTTGGTGACCACGTATCTGTTAATTGTGACGTAATTTCCCATCTAGTCAATGCATTATGATGTAATAAAATGTGTCATTTTCCTCATATCTTGTAAATTCCTTTAAAAATGACCTAAAGTTGAAGCATTTTTTAAATATTTCATACAGAGCACAACCTCTGATCCAAAATATGCAAATACATAATGAAAGCTCTGTTTCTGAAGATCAAAAAACATACTGTATTTTTTAGATCGTGGGCTGTGCTCATATTTTAATTCTTTGCTGAAGGTAGTCAAATACGCATGTTTTCTGCAAATTTAAAGAACATCGCAATTTCTCAAACCTGTTTTCGAATGTCTGGATTCTCAAAATGAAATTTTATTTTAGGAAATTAAAAGCACAAAGTGTCTACTTTATTTTGATATATGAAATGGGAAAGAGGGTGATAGTTAATTAACTGATATAAGTACAGGGCCATTTTATGCATAAGATGGCTCTTGCTCTTTATATACCTATGGATTCAAGATAACTTTGCTATACCCGTGTATTCACAATATCCGTCTTCAACTCTTCATACTAAAAGAGTTGTACTGTATCCAATTTTCTTGTTAATAATTGGCATGCTGTCACTCAAAGTTAATGTTCTAACTTCTACAGTACAGATATACTTTTGGTTTGTTTTAAACATAAATCCTCTGATTTATTGATTCCTAATAATTCTTTATTTGATGTTGCCTAGATATATTGGCCATTAGAATTGCAGCTCTTTAGTGAATTTTTCTTACTAGGAAAAGAACATTATGAAATGGTTTGGAAAAGTAGCAGGAGCATCTATTTTGAATCTCATGTTTGAAAAACCAAGTGAAGAAATGGTAAGTTTCACTGAAACATTTAAACAAGTTTGCAGCTTTCCATATCTAGAAGTGAAGTCCAGTAGATGAAAATTCCTATAGAGATACTTCTAAATCAAAATGTTAAGATTCACAAACATCTCTGATACACATTTCCTGTATCTTTGGTTTGCATTTTTTTTTTCAGAAGGAGGATGTGAGGTTGATTGGTACACTGATTCCCCGATACTCCCGTTACTTGCCCCGCCCCCCTCACACAAAGAACCCTGACTACTACTTTTCCTACCAGTGCTTTAGGCTGGCTTGTGAAAGGCTGTTTGGGAAGGCAGTCTGTTACACAGTGTACAGCTTGGAGATACCAGCCAGAGAATATCAGGACCAGCATATGGAACTAGTTATCACCAAGGTAGGTAAAGATAAACTGTGTACTTGAAAAGTGTTTGTGAATTTAAGATTTTTTTGTGTGGTTCTTAGTAGAATTTATTAATTTCCATTGATTCTAATAAAGAACTTGATAGTTTTTTAACCTTGTCCATGTAGTTATCATTACAAAGGCGAGATGGTGCAGAAGCTGTAATAACACAGTTGGGAAAATCTTTGACAGCCATTTTAGAGGAACAAGAAGGAACTGCTATTCATAGATTTCACAGAAAGCACAGGTTGGTTACTGTTTGAAAAATTGCATATGGGATGAGGTAACTTTTAATGTATATTTATATCAAACTTCCTTTTGTCATTTAGGAACATTAAAGAGCCAGGAAATTCAAATGTCATAAAAAATAATTTATGTTTATGTTAGTAAATTTAAGTTCAAGGTAATGTCAGAAAGAATTTCTAGGTACTTTTTTTTTTAAAGAGAAATTTGTTTGTTCTATGGTATAGTTGTTATGTTAAAAACATTATACAGCTGGGTTTAGGAAAACAGAACATTACTTTTATAAAATTGTTTCATAGTACAACCAAATTTTTTGAGGATTTTCTTTCATTTAATCAAAGATTTGAAGGCATATAGTTTTGCTTTCTCTGTCTTTCCTTTTATCAGTTAATCTGTTTATTTTTCTGCAAAAACATTAACTTGTCCATAATTTTATAATGTTTGATGCTAAAGGTTTCATATTTCATAAGTTAAAACCTTTCATTCGGTACCAGCATAATTAATTTCATGACCTTGGAGCTTAGTCTACAAATTTACCAAACTTTATCCTTGATATTAATGTTTTGCAACTTTTGACATTGATCTTTGAGTTTTACCTACATTTGAAAAACTTTACCCTTTGGAATAACTTTTGAATGGTGGTTGAAAGGGCTTTCATATCACAGGTGTACTGTATTTCATGTGACAAGTAGCAATGTTTTTGAAATCATTTATTATAATTCGATCAACATAGCAGAACAATGAACCTACATTTACACATGTGTTAATTTATATTCTTACCTTTTTATGTATACAGGTATGCCTTTGGTCCTACCTTAAGATGTGAGGATGACCATGGCGTGTGTACTGACTTTATCACCAGCTTCACACTGGACCACTCCCGTCTCCCTGTCACCCACATCACCTCAGACGCATTCCACACGGAAATCAGGTGGGCAATATGTCTGTCATCTAATTGTCAAGTCAAGCACATACAGTCAAATCTTGTTACGAACTCAACCAGAATGAGAGGAAAAACTTAGTGCTATCCTATGATTCAACTCTAACTCACTCTTACTTATCCTTTGTACTCAAGATGTCAGTGTTTGAGGTACCAAAGTTATGCTGTTTATCATCCCTATCTGCTTATGTTAGATACCAATAAGGCCTTATTCAGTATGTTTAAAGTAAACATGTACTTTACTTGTAAAAGAATATCAAAGGGGGAGCTTAGAAAAGTTAACTTTTTTTGTTGAAAATTTCATAGAGAGAACCACTTGTGAAATAAGAACAGGAAAAATTTTGAATGGAAATTGTTCCATTTGTTAAGCATTGTTTAATGAAAGTATCCAAGGATTCCTTCACTACCACATTCCATGCAAATAGCACAGATGATTTGAGATATTAGCAGGTGTCACAACAGTATTAATTTCTGCTATATATTCTTACCAAAAATGCGCAAGTTTGAGTAGATGTAACTTATTCAAAACAAACTTCTGAGAAGTTTCCTTTTCAGATCTTGTAAAACCATTCTTTATAAAGATTTTAGTACCAAAAAATACATAGCCATCCAGCAAGGCACGCAAGTTTGTTTCGGTCGAAGTCGAGCAGGTGCTTGCAAAACTAGTCCAGGGCCTAATCACTCCCCACTCTTGACAGTATACAGAAAAATCAGCACGCCCTAAATTTTAATAAATCTGGTCAATACAGGAAGTTCACATGTTGTTTTTCATCTCATAAAAAAATTCAGCTCCAGTCTCGTATCAAAATGCCCGAATCGGAAGGGAAGATTCCGGGATTATTTCTCGTCAGCCATGATTTGACGTGAACCAAAGT
>PRKT01000001.1:3864200-3950168 GCA_003671525.1 Saccostrea glomerata | reverse complement strand
ATTACTGATTATTGCTGAATATTACTGATTATTTGAAATGCATTTTTTGTTCCCCCAACCTGCCTATGGGTACTAAGTATACAAACTAAGCAACTGCTAGGTGTATTGTTATGATGATCAATGGTGCCTTTTTCAAATTGTGAAAGCCATAGCATCTGGCTTAAAACATGAATCAAATTAAATCACTGGAAAGTTGTTGCATAATGCTCAGGTGACCTATAAGGCCCATGGGCCTCTTGTTATTTACTGAAATTATTGTTTCATTGTGATGCATTATTTTATTTTCCAGAGGACAGAGATGTTGAAGGTATGTACTCTTATCCCAGGATGTGTATCGTGTTCAGAAAGGATCATAGAAAGGCCGCATTTTATCCACCAATTGGCAGAAACAAAAACTTGCCAAAATGGTTCTTCAAAGAAAATATCCAAAAATATACCGAAAAAGTCCTCTCAAATCCAAGTAAATATATGGTTCAAACAGAACACTTTTAGAAAGTGTTTCTGAATTTGTTGAGATATTACATTACAGTAAAGACAAATTAAAGCTATATATGACATATTTGAGCTTAAAAATGCAAGATTGAGTTTAGATATGCATGCTATAATGTTATTTATGTTAAAATGAAAATTTTTACCAATACTTGAATCGTGATTGAAATAAATTATGTAATTTACAGGAAAGTCATATCTTATAAAGTAAGAAAAGAAATGCAGAGAATTTTTTTTTTAATTTGGTTTATCTGAATTATCAATATGCCATTTATGATTTTAATTTGTACATTTATTTATGAAATGATCTGTAAACACCTTTTCCCTGTATTCTCTGTTGCTTTCAAGGCAGCTGATGTGAATCTGTTATTGCTGTCAGGCAAAAAAATCACCTTGATCATTTCTCAGGCACTGCCCCATCAAGTCATCAAAGATCAATTTTAGTTTACATATTAAAAAGAAAAATATCTTGACTTTCTATTTTTCCAAGTTCAAGGGAAATTTGAGTTATTCCCCTTTTCACAATGCTTATACACTTATACATTTATACAAAATATTTGGAAAAACATTATTTAAACATCAGTCCATGGAGGTTCTTTTACACTACCTGTACATGCATTAAAAGAAGAATATTTTTGATAGTATCCATGAATGTAAGCAATGTTTGTAAACACTACATATTAATGATAGCATACATCATTTATCTTACATATTCGTATGTATTATATTTGATATGACAGTTTGTGTGCTCTTTTGATGTTTTTTTTTTAATGTAAATTCTTTAAGAAGGCAGCACTGAATGTAGAAAGAGAAGGTTTATACCAAGGATGTATGAGGGCATATGTATTTAAATCTGGTTTCTACTACATAGGTCTCATTAATCACTTGTGTCATTTAAGTGAAAAATTTTTTTTTTTTCACATGTACATGTAGTTTTTATTTATAGTTGTATGTTGACCTTGACCTTTACTTACCGTTCCAGAGCTGTGATAATTTATCAGGCCGTCCAGCAACATTAATTTTTTTATGAACTTCATGCTTACTAAAAACAAATTACAACCTTTTTTTCAGGCTGTAATTTGTATTCATTTCTTGTGAAGACCATAGTTGTGGGTTTTCATTTCATAAATTATATACCATCTCAGAATGCTAATAAGTTTCTCAAATCTCATTGTAAAAACAAAAGGCAGATTTTTGAAAAATGTTGTCACCAAATATGAAGCTCTTGGTAAGAACTTTAAAAATTAAATAGTTTATATTTATTATCCATCTAGTTTAATTGAACAGATGTGACCTTAAAATTTCAGCATTTGTAAACTGTTATATTAAAATTTTAATTAGACCATTCTGATTTTTTTTTTAGGTTAGTGTGCACCTTTCATTCAAAAACCTATGAACAGTTTCACAAAAAAATGTATAGAATAAAACACTCACTTATCGATTGAGTTGCCAAAATGACACCATACAAAGACTCTGCTTTCATTATTCAGTTTTTTTTTTAATTCAGAAAGATAAATTTCTTTGCAAAATCAAGGTAGAAAAATTTAAGTTTTTTCCTTATTTGTTAGACTTTGGACTGATTTCTAAAGGTTTCAACCAATATTATGATATTTTTAGACTTCTGAATTTTTAGAAATGCCATGGTGCACAGGGGTGCTAAACTAAGAGAAAAAAGACTTGGAATGGCCTTATTATAAATAACAAACTAATAAGATGGAGAAGTTCTGGAAATTTTCCAGATTTGCTTGTTATATTCTACAATTTATTCCTATGCACAATTAATTGAACCACAACTATGGCCTATGAAGTATATTTTGTAGTTTACTTACAAGTGCAGCTGGCTGCGCTTTAAAATAGACCTTTATATTATTCTATACTTCTGTTATTTTTTGATTTTTTTAATACTTGTTATATTTTATTAACTAAACATATACATAAATATTTTTTTTCAAAAAAAATTGTGTCAGTGCTTATTGAAATGGAAAGATAACTCCTCCTGCCTTCGCCTCTTGAAGAGTTGTCGGCCTGCTATAACAAGGCGCATCTGAGTACTAATAATGATTATATTTTCTTTAATGAAAATAGAACTAGCAGATGCGTTACATATATTCAACTGTAAACATATTAGATGTCATTTGTTCTGCGCTTTATGCATCAAGCGCAATTAATTTCCACATGCAATTCCATGTGAGTTAAAGCCATTTAAAGCAATAAACTGTGTGCACGCCAGGGACAGTGCAGTTGAGAGTGAACTTTATGTAAATGATGAGGTTTTGTATACTTTCTGCGATCCGTCACTGTCAAATTGTACACCTGTGGAAATGTTTAGCATATCTGGGTTCTAGAATGCATAATAGAATCTTGTATATCTGTGTAGAAACTTCTTGTTGATTTTCCATGTTTGACGGTCGTTACTTTCTTATCGGGGTAGGACGAGACGTAGGGTTATATTTTTCGGCTACCATGGCGTTTCCTAAATAGAACTGTGATAAACATTCCTTTGAAAATGAATTGATGCCATAAATGGTTTTGTCATCTTTTTTAGGAACTAGGGAGCAACATAAATTAAGAAAATAAAATTAGCATATTTATTAATTTTTCCCGTAGGAACATTAATGCTTTGTTCCCCTTGTGATGTGCTTGTTCCTGTGGCGATTGTGCGATGCGTTTGCTGCTCAAAAAACATACCCTATGGAGAATATGCTATAACTTGGTGATATTGAAGTATAGAAAACATTTTACGAGTTCATTTCTCATTAATTCGCGTGCTATGATAATAATAAAAAAATGACTTATTTTCGTTAATGTTCAATATTGAAAAATAAAACACATGAACTTCAAAAATTTTGTTCGAAAAATGTTGCATTTTTAAAATTTGCTGCACATTATTAAAATGTATCAATTTATTTCGGAGGGGGGGGGTTACATTGACGCATTTGTACAGTGAATGTTTACGTGAGGGTCCTGATGTAAACATCGTCAGGTTAAATTCGTGACAATATCAACGATAACATGCCATAGATCACAGGCAGCGGCCAGATTCCAGATTCATCGGTTAGGGAAGGCTACAGAGATATTACGAATGATATTTTATCTATTTTCCAAAAGGAAACGCTGATAAGTAGAACGTACAAATAATGAAATAAACAACAACTGTAAACAATTCATTACTGTCCATAATACCACCAGATCGTAATCAAGTTTGTAGATTTGTAGAGTATGCTTTTATTCCTGTGAACAGTATCGGGTTCGGCGAGATCATTTTGTCGGTTAATTTTGAGAAATATTACAATTTAATATAAGTTTGCAAAAATAAAAAGAAGTTTGTCATGAATCAATCAATAAATAAATAAGATAAAAAGATTAATAAATGTAACAAAATTACAGGAATCCATCCCATTTTTCATTGGATTTTTTTCTTATTTTCTTTCTTCTTTTTTTCTTGCTTTCTTTTATTATTTTTTTTCTTTGATTGTATTTTTCGAATTTCGACAATTTTTAAAAATTATTAACTGGTAAAGAAATTATGACTAAAATTTTATTTAAGTTTAATAAATATCCTTCAACATTAAAGGATATTTTTTTTCTTCAATCCTTCGAATTAACAGTGTTCTGTGTGTGATTTCATTTCATTGGTTCTTTTTTTTTCAGTTTGATAGCTGTATTATTGACATGGTGTCCTGCTCGGTACGATGGTTTAATACTTAATGACGAGACGAATTACCAGGTTTCTCCTTATATATAGTCAGATATAAATAGACTCCGGGAAAATTGGCTTTGCCTAATTTTTTTATTCTAATATTTCCTTTTGATGCGTCGCTTCCTCGTATTACAGCCATATGAAATTGTGAACTCAATAAAGTGGCTGACAGCCCGAGTCAAGGAGATTTGACATTTGTGAATTCATTATCTCGTTATAATTGAATTTACATTCAGAAGTGTGCTTTGTGTTCACCAATAACAGTCATTATTTAATTAGAGTAGAATATAGAAAAGCATTATCACACTACTGCCAAATAAAATAATACACAGTCCTTGAGAGAAAGAAAGGAGTAATTTGCATAACGTGTTCATGTTAATATAGGAAGTTCTTTTTGACCACGAACAGATCATGTTGTATGCAAAAATAACGTGGAAGTGTGTCAACACAATAACTAAACTATAGATGTGCATGTCGCCACAATTGTTTCTGACACATTCTATATTCATTAATTTTCTCCTGTAAATTCTTCTGCACAATAATATTTTTTAATCTTTAAGAATTCTTCCCTGGGATTCCCCGGCACAGATATTGAGGTTTCCAATATTTTACTCACGCATCCTGCACACCTGTTATTGTTTTATTAGGATTTCGATGTGTGTCCTTATAGTTTACTATTGTATGTGTTATAAGTGAATCTAGAGTTGACTCAAATGTTAACACACAACGCACGACGAACGACGCACGACGACGGACGAAAACAGATAGCAATAGGACACCTGAGTTTACTCAGGTGAGCTAAAAATCTTTCATAGATGTGTTCTTTAAAAACGCTAATCTTTTCAGAACCATCCAACAATGAAATCCATGGATTCTGATAAGCCAAGATTAACTAATTTCATTTTTACAGAGAAATGCCATGCTCATTGAATCATCAAACATTCCTATTTAAATTAATCACAAGTGAAACTAACGTTTTGGAGTAACCAGAATACTTCTTCCTCTTTTTATATTATTGCATATTTGTTTCTTGTACATCACATGTATATATTTTTGTTATTTTTGTTTGTGTTGGAGAGGACAACCTAAGTTGGCATAACTTGTGTCCAGTCCCATTGATTGTGTTCAATAAAATATGTTTAAATCAAAACCAGAATACTAGTATGTAATTGAATGGCTGCTTTGAGTCCTATTTGCTGTGTTCTTAGCTTTTCTTTTAAATTTTAACACAATTCATACAAAACTTTATTTTATTAACAGAAGCCAACCCTCTGACTACATGACTCTATACAAAATCTCCCTGTAGTAGGGATCACTGCATACCTCTGATCAGGGTTTTCTGGTATTCTGCTGGAACAAACTGTCCAGCCCAGGCCGGGTATTGATTGACGTCTAATGTGGTCACAACCAGACGATCATACAACTCACTGGCCACAGCATGCAGAGTCTACATTGAAGAAGGGTATTGTACAAATTTTACTATCTTTCCAAAATGAAGTTTAAAAATATTTTTTTTGTTTTACTTTCTTTTTCAAACTTCTCTGGTACTTTTTGTCTGTGAATGTCTTGGAAACTACTGAACCATTAGAGGTGAAACCTTTCAAGAATTAACAGGCCTGTTGTGTAGATGTGCACAAAAAAGGTCATTTTGACTTTTTAATTTTTGTTTTAATTTTTAAGTATCAGTATCTGCACAATTTTCATAAAAATGTTTTGACTAGTTTACTGTCAGTGAACTTATTGAACTAAATACTGGCTGAAAGACCTATGCATATAACAAAAAATATACACCTTAACAATATACATACAGAGACAAAGTATGGCCAACTAAAGTGTTTTAATCAGAAAAGCTTATCATTAAATATTAAAAGTTGTAAGAAAGGAAATCTTTAATTATACTAACCTGCAGAAATGGTGAGTGTTCAGTTATGTTTTCTTGATGTACAAGAGCAATCAGGATAGGTAACTCTTCATCTTCTGACCTGTGATATTATAAAGTGTTTACTGTTATATCATAATGACTCTAACAAAATACATAAAATCAATGTTGCTTTAAAAATGACAAAACTCTTATTTGAAGTATTAAGAAATAACAGAAGTTATCATTTCTCTTTTGTGTTTTAGGGCGATCTGAATTCCTGTCAGTTTTAATTAATCAAAAAATGATATTGTGTGTATTTCAGTTATGCAAGTAAAATTCCATTTTAAATATCCTTGTAAAATAACCCCATAAACAAGTACATGATCAAGTGAAATTTTTATAGCTTAAAAATAGGTATGACATTGAGGACCGGTTGTTTAACATCTCACGGCTCTTTACTTTTATCAATAAAATCTCTACTCCCACAACTTGACAAGGACATGCACTTTGCTTGAACATCTCAACATTTGAATTCTATAACCAAAATAAATGCGTTGTAGCTCCGAAAAGTGGGTCTGTGTGAAACTATAAAAATTGTTAAATCAAACGACATTGCATAGATTGGTCCAGTATCCCAGGTTTAATAAAAGCCATAAAGAATTATTTATGATAAATGGGATTCATATATCTTGTAGTCCCTTAATACGTTTAAATTTGGTTCAAAGGTTTTGTGAGCCCCCTGTGAGAAGCGATCGATTTTACTCCCACAACCCCGTGTTGTTACTCTCGTAGTGAACACAAATACTGATTTAATGGCTGACCCTGCACTTTATTGCATACAAATCAAACACTTTCTAATATTATTAATGAGAAAGTTGGTACTCTATGCATGTGCAGTAATGTAAATATTTACAGGTTGTTTGCAGATACTATTGCTATGCGCATATAAAAAAGGCATAGAAGGGTTTTCAAGATATCGTAAATATTTGGAGTTACATAACAAGACCATGAATGAATTTTACACCCAAAAAGTCTTTGGACCTACTTTTTCACACGTTCCATCCATACGTCATTACCTGTAAGGTGTAATTAGGTGTATGTTCATAACTTATCGGGTGATGAAATGTAGACATTGAATTTCAGCAAGGATAATGCCAAATTTTGACCGATTATCATGACATCAGATTAGGGATTGTGAACGGAATAGTAAAATATAGAACATGCCGTTTCTAGAGATTTGCGCCGTTCTGGCACTTTATCCTTAGTTTATTGGTAATGAGCTATTGGCTGTTGACACAGAGAAAATGTTAATCCACTCGCTCTGTAACGGGGTATATCAATCTACTGATAAAGCGGTACAGATATAAGCCCTTAAACCAGGTCAATAAAATCTGAATCTGTACTTTAATTTACCTCGCAGCGAATTCCAAAACTAACGTGTTTCGCAAAATCGGGGTCACAGAAAATTTTCTCCGTAAAAATTCATAGTATCGCACTGCGAGAAAAAAAAATTATGACAATTCTATGACAGATTGATAAAATGTAGGTCAGTGTGACATGTACATTATAGATGGTTTTGACTGAGGTGAATCACATGATTAAACTTATGACTTGAAATTGAATGTAGAACCTCCAAGAGCAAGACAACGCGGAACCAATGATGGAAAAGTCTGACGGAGTTGTCGAGTCATCAATCCCAAAACTGAACTTCAATCATACCGTGAATGAATCAACTCTAAATTCACTTATAACACATACAATAGTAAACTATAAGGACACACATCGAAATCCTAATAAAACAATAACAGGTGTGCAGGATGCGTGAGTAAAATATTGGAAACCGCCACATCTGTGCCGGGGAATCCCAGGGAAGGATTCCTAAAGATTTAATATGTTATTGTGCAGAAGAATTTACAGGAGAATATTAATGAATAAAGAATGTGTCAAATTGTACGCTTTCAATTATTTTGAAACTGCGGCGTCATGCACATGTATAGTTTAGTTATTGTGTCGACACACTTCCACGTTTATTTTTGCATACGACATGAGCTGTTCGTGGTCAAAAAGAACTTCCTATATTAACATGAACACGTTATGCAAATAACTTCTTTTTCTCCCAAGGACTGTGTATTATTTTATTTGGCAGTAGTGTGATAATGCTTTTCTATATTCTACTCAAATTAAATAATGACTGTTATTGGTGAACACAAAGCACACTTCTGAATATAAATTCAATTATAACGAGATAATGAATTCACAAATGTCAAATCTCCTTGACTCTGGCTGTCAACCACTTCATTGAGTTCACAATTTCATATGGCTGTAATACGAGGAAGCGACGCATCAAAAGGAAATATTAGAATAAAAAAATTAGGCAAAGCCAATTTTCCCGGAGTCTATTTATATCTGACTATATATAAGGAGAAACCTGGTAATTCGTCTCATCATTAAGTATTAAACCATCGTACCGAGCAGGACACCATGTCAATAATACAACTATCAAACTGAAATAAGAACCAATGAAATGAAATCACACACAGAACACTGTTAATTCGAAGGATTGAAGAAAAAAAATCCTTTAACGCTGAATGATATTTATTAAACTTAAATAAAATTTTATTATCATAATTTTTTTCCAGTTAATAATTTTTAAAAAATTGTCGAAATTCGAAAAATACAATCAAAGAAAAAAATAATAAAAGAAAGAAAAATAGGAAGAAAGAAAATAAGAAAAAAATCCAATGAAAAATGGGATGGATTCCTGTAATTTTGTTACATTTATTAATCTTTTTGTCTTATTTATTTATTGATTGATTCATGACAAACTTCTTTTTATTTTTGCAAACTTATATTAAATTGTAATATTTCTCAAAATTAACCGACAAAATGATCTCGCCGAACCCGATACTGTTCACAGGAATAAAAGCATACTCTACAAATCTACAAACTTGATTACGATCTGGTGGTATTATGGACAGTAATGAATTGTTTACAGTTGTTGTTTATTTCATTATTTGTACGTTCTACTTATCAGCGTTTTCTTATGGAAAATAGATAAAATATCATTCGTAATATCTCTGTAGCCTTCCCTAACCGATGAATCTGGAATCTGGCCGCTGCCTGTGATCTATGGCATGTTATCGTTGATATTGTCACGAATTTAACCTGACGATGTTTACATCAGGACCCTCACGTAAACATTCACTGTACAAATGCGTCAATGTAACCCCCCCCCTCCGAAATAAATTGATACATTTTAATAATGTGCAGCAAATTTTAAAAATGCAACATTTTTCGAACAAAATTTTTGAAGTTCATGTGTTTTATTTTTCAATATTGAACATTAACGAAAATAAGTCATTTTTTTATTATTATCATAGCACGCGAATTAATGAGAAATGAACTCGTAAAATGTTTTCTATACTTCAATATCACCAAGCTATAGCATATTCTCCATAGGGTATGTTTTTTGAGCAGCAAACGCATCGCACAATCGCTACAGGAACAAGCACATCACAAGGAGAACAAAGCATTAATGTTCCTACGGGAAAAATTAATAAATATGCTAATTTTATTTCTTTAAATTATGTTGCTCCCTAGTTCCTAAAAAAGATGACAAAACCATTTATGGCATCAATCTTGATCAGAAAAGCTCACTTGAGCCTTCGGCTCAGGTGAGCTAAAAAATGGTATGGCGGAAAGATGTATATATTAATTAAGGAAAGAAAAACGATTAAAAAAAATACTTTTTCACCTGATATTTTTTTTAGAATTGATTTTTATTGATTAAAAGCAAAGGGGAATACTAGTAACTCTTCAAGGACAGGTCAAGGTAAAAAAAAAAAAAGAGGACACATTCTGCTCTTACATATTCATACTAAAACATGAAGATTATGTCTAATATATACTGAGTATTCAGCCATTATATATCTGTTCTGCATTCAGATTCATTGAATCTGCGGCTATTATGGGTCGGATACGTTAAATATATAAATAATCCATCTTTCTAGTACAAAATTATTAAGCCACAATTAAAATATTACAAATACAAAACGAAATAATAAAAAAAAAAACTTGCATTATTTCAGGGTTTGAAATACCGGTATTCCTTCCTCATGCACTTGTTGAATCTGTTAAGAAACAATAGAATATAAGATGGATTGTCGTTTGCAGATTGCTTCCTATTAATTATTTCATTCTGGCTTGAAATGATTGAATGTTCCTCACCCTTTGAGTCGTAGTAAAAGATATAATTTGTTTAAATTTTTAGATTAGTTATTTTGCTTTGTATTCAACCAATATGTTTTTCTTCATAGCATAAACGTATAAAAAAGACAGAAGAAAAAACCCAAAAGAACAAGTTTCTGAAGTATGCGTCATAAATAAAAACGTTGATATTTTCTTTCACATGAAACACAAGAAAAATTTATTGCTTGGGATACGTAAAGACGAGCATCACACATTATCCAGTTTTAATTTACTTTTTATACTGAAAATAAGTTATTATTTTTATTATTGTAATCATGCATTAGACAAATAATAAAGTATATTTTCTTAATCTTCTGTCGCGGACTGTTAATTTTAGCTTAAAATCTAACAGCCATCAATCTAAGTATATTTCTTGATTAATATTAAATTACACCAAATTAAACAAAAAAATTAATCATCAGCGGAAATAGTTCTGTGTATTTAATGCAGATAAATCATTCTTTGGGATACAAAATATCCGATAACCGAAATATTCCAGACCAGCAATTCCTCGATGGCAACTTGATATCATTGTAAAAGGGTGTGTGATATACTTCCAGATATTAAAATCAGTTTGAAATTCAAGATAGTGTGAAATGAATCAGAACCTCACAATAAAACAAAAGATTTTCAATAAGCCTTTAAAAATTATCAGATTGTTGAAGTTAATGATTATGAATACAGTAAACGTTACATTGCATGCGTTACAAAGTCTGTCCAAAAACTGCAATTCACCTGCAGAATAAGACCTCGATACTGTCACATTAAACAATGAAATCGTTACTTATGTATTATCATTTACACAAAGTAAACGCCAGATGGCTTCTCAGTTCATGGATTTGATCGGTAAATCTGATCAAATAAACTAACAGACCCGGATTTTGGTAAATCTTCTTGTAACAAATATGTCAGGCTCCATTTCATTGCCATTCAACCAGTATTCTGAATGTAAGGAAGAATTGTTTTCCTTTAACTTCGCATATTGTTCGAGAAAATATTCCATTACATAAAATTTGAATCCCCAATTTTTATCAGATTGGCACTTTCCTGTTTAATTTATATACTCTTTACAGATAATATATTGTATGTCTTTAATTTTGTTCTCATTATTTTTTATGTTTATAACAATACTCGACTCAAGTATGGTGAAATGAAAGACGTCAACGATTTGACAGCACCTTTGAACAGGCCTGATAGATTAGACGTACCCTTTGAAGAAATCGTACCTATAAATATTTCGATTGTTCCTAATATTTGCGTACAATTTCTTTTTGGAATACATATACATTGTCTGCTTAATGAGGGCCGTGCCGTCTGAAGTTTCGGTCCCGTTATATCTGATCAAAATTATGTAGCATTTAGTTCTAGAAAGAAAGGCATTTTAGATATCTTCAAAGAGTAAAAAATCCTTTTAAACTAGCACTGCTACCTAATATTTGTATTTACCTCAAACGGTATTATTAACACTGCCAATATTAATCTGAAATTGTTAGTTTGAAAATTGGGGTCCAAGTTCAAATTTTGTCATTCCAGACCAAATTTTGGCACCGATTGTTTCTTCGGATAAAAAGCGTGTCTGTTTGATTGGGGAAAATTTAACATTAGAAATGGATATATGATATCGAAATTGATTTTATTCGTCGATAGATAGTACCTAAAACTTTCAATTACTAGTACCGTCATTCCAGACCAAATTTTGGCACCGATTGTTTCTTCGGATAAAAAGCGTGTCTGTTTGATTGGGGAAAATTTAACATTAGAAATGGATATATGATATCGAAATTGATTTTATTCGTCGATAGATAGTACCTAAAACTTTCAATTACTAGTACTCCTTACTCATTTAAAAACCAGTTTTCTTAGCTGCAGATCTGTAGAGTTATGTTAAATTATTTATATACGTCATATAACTGCTGGTCAAATACAAATTATAAAAAAAAAACATAACGCGATCGACAGTTCTGCTTGCAAAATAATAATAAAAACATATTTAGATTTTTGAAAATAAGACGCAGTAAAACCACGAATGAGTTAATTACAATTTGTAGTAATTAAAAATTCAAATCTACAGCCTGCAGTGTGCAGAACATTCTAGGAATGTTAGTATCTGCTGGCTATTTTTTCTTTTTTGTTTAAAACAAGAGTAAAATACTTTGGAGGTGATATTTTAATTAGTGTACATGTTATTGCCCCCAGTTTAACGTGAACAACAGGCGACTATCTGTGTAAGGAATGTTTGTGGTTTTGTAGTAGGAGGAGGTGGCGGGCCAGTTGTTGACGATTTGGTCGTCAATACGGCTGTCAACAGGGAAGTCCGAGAAAAAGACCTTCTTCCGACAATACCCAACCACTTATTACATAAAAATGGCGCCTTCATATTTAATCAAACCGATTAAATTTGACTAAATATGAACAAGATATTTTCCTATATTTGTTCCTCGATCATGACAACCAAAACCAATTCTTTGTAAAATTATAATTTTTCAATTTAATTTCAAAATATAATCATATGCATTAAAGTGAGAAGTATATCCTCTGACATTCATGCAAAGGGCGGTAAAATGTACTTTAACTACACATGTAGGTATTAAGTAATATGTATTATACGGAAAATGCAGGTGGATTCAATATTCATTCATAAAGCGGATTTACATACATGTGAAACGTAACATAAGTCAAGACAAATAGATCCTAAAGGTCATCTACTGTAACAAAGTTTAATTGCAAAGACCAATCGTGTAGGCAGTATTCTTAATTTAGACCCACCCTTTCCCTAAGAACTTTTGGTCAACTAAAGCATAGCAATTTCTTTATGTTTCACAGGGGCGGATCCAGCAATTTTTGAAAAGGGGGGTTCCAGGGTTGTGTCCCTCTACCCCCCCCCCCCCCATACACACTCTCAAGCAAAGATTCACACACACGTATTGAAAGATCTTATGTTGTGGTAAATGATATCTTTGTTTACGTACATTTTTTTCTTTGAAAAGATACCCCAAGTCAGAATGAAAACAAAAACAAACTCATTTAAAAAACTTATGAAGCCTTATAAAATGGAATGGATCTGCAGCACTTCCGAATTAGAGTAAAAAGAATTTTCTTTTAGAATTTGAAAAAAAAATTTTGGGCGAAGGGGAGGGGGGTTAAGATGCGGATGGGGTTTAAAACAATGAGTTTTATGTTAGTTCCTTCAAAAGATATGATAGAAAATAGGTACATACGTATATACCCAACACAGTCAAAGATCGCGGGAATATCATATCAAAGTAAACCTCGCATGATACATATCATATATAAGATATAGAAAAATAGGTAGAATATTTTCTACCATTCTCTCATAAAAAAGTAATAATGAAGGTGAATGGAGGAGACTAAATATGTGAGAATCTATCTATTCAATACATAAGTTAGACGTACAAATATTTTTTCTAAGATAACGTTTTCTCTCTCTCTCTGTGTGTGTCTCTCTCTCTCTATCTCTCTCACACTTGGCCAAAAATAAAGGGGGGGTTCCAACCCCCGGAACCCCCCCTCTGGATCCGCCAATGTTTCAGATATCTTCCGTGTTTATGTCTTTGTAAAGTTTATTTATTAAGTAATGAATTTATTTTTTTCCACTTCTGCAGAATTAATTTTTATTTTTTGAATTGCGAATTTATGTGCAACTCCTTTATCTCACAATTTACTTCATTTTGAAGCAATTGTATACTTTTATTACTCATGTATATTTTACATAATCTATGCAATATAATAAGAATATGAGTAAATTCAATATTCATTCATAAAACGGATATATTTACATGTGTATCCGTAGTAAGATAGTACAAGCAAGCAATACTATTCAAACTTGTTTCAAGAAAAGGTCATCTAAAGTTTAACAAGTCATTCCAGCCAAACGTTTATGTAACATAAGAATTTTACGTTTCTTCTTTGTCTTTTTTAATTTTCTATCATATTTTACCTAAAAATGTACAGAACTGTCCATATTGTTCTTAAAGCTTTGGTCACGTGACCTGCGCGTATTGCCGATCATCACTCACGGGTGACGTGTTGGACGGACAAGTTTGTTTGAGCGGTTAAAACCTGTCATCTCTGTCACCAAAGAACACTATCCTCTTCATCTCGCGAGAATCAAAGAGAACTTTATTAATGAGTGGTTGTAATGTAATTAATAACATTTTCTTATTCACTGTTTATTGTTCATCTAGTTTGTTTCTGCCATTCGGACTGCGCAAAATATGCATCATTCCCGAAGTATTCAGATAAATTTCTTACTTGTATAGGGAATGCAGTCTTTGCACTTCATTGTTCAGAGAGTTTCAAGAATCAATATAATTACTAACAGCATTGAATAGCCTTTTTAACTGATCGATAATTTACGCATCAATAAATTTCAGCACTTTTGCTCAAATTTGCTGATAACCAAAAAAAAGACTAATTTTACGGGGAAGAATTGGCCGTCATATTTTTTTTAAATTGTAAATTCTGTAAAGATATAGGAATATTTTCCAATTTGATATCAGATAACAGCACATTGAGGGCAAACTGCAAGCGTGCATGTTTGAAGGAAAACCAGCAAGCATATCACGTGGGATGATAAGTTACACCATCTATTTTTGTCCACGTATAAATATGAAGTCTGAATCAGAGTCCAGAGCAGTTTCATTTCTGGTTTTATAGAAACAGGATATCGTGAACCATTTCCGTGAAATATGTCTAGCAAACAAATCCATTCATACTCAAAATTCGATAACCTTGATTGAAAACCAACCCCTTTATAATATAAATATGCATATTGAAAAGAAAATAATACAGAAAAGCAAAGCAATTGTAAATCGGAAACTTCTTTTTACAGTTTCCCACTAATATCATGTTTAATTTTGGGGGCCAACAATTCACAACTATTGATACCTTTTGGTTTGTTGCCATTTGATTAAACTGTGAGGTCAAGAGATGAATCATCAAGTCATAAAATTAATTATTAATAAAAATGCCACCCAAAGTTTGCCCAAGAACCATCTCTGCACATGTCACCCACGCTTCAGTCAGCCTGTTGCGAATGACCGTTAGTAAACTTTTTATTAATCATTGAAGCTCATTCTTCATAAATATGAGTAATAAAAGAAAAGTGATAGGACATAATGCGACAAGGCTTGAATTTCATCACCGGGACATCGATCACTATCTCTACACTTCCCTTCGATAGTTCTTGTAGATAACATATGCCCCGTGCCAGATCAACAGATCTGAAAACCCGCGGCAAGAATCATACTCCATAACTATGTGTCTCCTGTCACAAAAACTCAATTAAATCTTAATTAAGAGGGCTAGATAAAGACATTAAAGTGACTTCTGATCTCTGCACTACGGTGGTCTGAGGGTCTCTCATCTTACCTCTGTTGTCTCAGTTATTTGGATATTGGCGAATACACATTATTTACGAGTACTATAGTATGAAACATAAATAAATATCTGTATGCTATGTATCTTCTTTTAAAATCAATTATTTCATTGTGAAGTACTAAATTTAATTCCTAATTAAGCTTGAAAGATGGCACAGATTTTTTTTGCACTTAAATGCATTGGAATAAATACGTATAATTGTATGTACAACACTGTATAATGAAACCATATCCGAGAAACACCCATATTTTTTATCCAATTAAAAAGTGTACTTTACAATTTGAAATTTTCATAAGTTCTATTAAATACCCTTGATTTAAGAACGACTCCTACACTTTCAAGCTGTTTATATAATAACTGTTTTTATAATCTTCCCAATTTAAGAATGTTTTACGGTTTTTGCTTGTGAATGGTGACATATATTATGATACCTCTATGCATTACGTCAATCGTATCGTATTACATAAACCAACGCCACTATATCTCTGAAAGCGTGCATTGGTTTTAAGAAGTATTTTTAATATTTAGTAAAATATATTAATTGTATGTAGTCAGGCATATGATTTCAATATATTTCACTTTCTTCCTTTGATATACTAATTACTGCGCAACTTCAAACCAGAGTGCAACCAAAAATATATTATTTTTTTCAAAATTTTTTCATATAATTATTTTTTTTAATTAATTAATCTGGTTTGGTTTCAAATTCTTCATACAAGAAAAGGTTTTCATTCCTTACTCAGTATAGCTCATAATGAATAATGCTTTTAGAATTCTTTGCGTTACAGTATATCGGGTTTTCTTGGCGGGTGTAAAATTTGGCGTTTTACCTGCTCAAAGATATGCAAACAATTTAGGCGTAATTTATTTTAGCGGAGTACAGAGTTTCAGCTCTTTGCAGAAGAACACTAAGAAGAGTTCTGAATATTTTAGCGATTACAATTTTAGCGGGCTACCATCAAAACGCCAACATTAACACCCCGCTAAAATAACCCGCTATACGGTAAATTATTGTGGAAACTATTTTTTTTTCAAATCTCCAGTGTTTTTTTTGATTATTTCTCGTAAATCTTTTTTTTTCTGTTTCATATATATGCCAGATTCCATTATTTTTTTTTAATTTTGCACTTTTTATTATTTTCATATCCCAACTGTATACTATAAATTCTCAATCGGCATAAGTCAATTTTAAATGAAATATGTGTACAGTGTATAATTATATGAACTGTATTATAACAAGATATTTGCGTTCTTTTCAAAAATTATTAATTTATAAATAAAGTTGTAAACTTAATATCAGTAAAAGTTACATTTCGCAAAAAAAATTGTGACCAACATTAAGCCGTTGTTGTAAAACAGAAGCGGTTACGGGAGTGTTGCTATTACTGCTTCATTTATCAAATCGCAACACTTTATCCAAATAAAAAAGCTGACCATTGCACTGTCCGTAAGAACACGATGCCCTTTGGTCAGTTGTGACGGTCGGGATAACAAGAGTCTTGTCACTTTGGGGTCTGACAAGGAGATGTTTTATAACAGGTGTTCTCTATTTATTATCACCCTCATCATGTTAATAGACTATTCTGACATCTGTAATCGTTTGATGAGTGTAGCACACTTATTCTATGATTATAATGAATTTTCTAATTTGCAATAACAACCAATAAATGTCCAAGTGTTCGTTCCGCGAAAATTTATTGAAATCGACATGTGTAGGTATGTCATTTTTTATACTGCCCAACAAAGTAATGAATACTGAAAATGAAAGTATTCAAACTGCATGACTGCTTCAAATACGTTGATCTTAATTAAAATTTAATTTAGATGATGCATTCTTATTGACTAACAACGGTTGTCCATATGCAGTTAAAGTCAACTTCTAACCATTGCAAAATGTTATGAAGGTTCTAATTTAAGAAAGAAAAATTAGATTCCAATAAGTATTTTTGCAAAACTCAGTCATGACGGATAAGTTTTTTCTTGCTTTTTCAAGCTTTGAAAGGGGTATTTACTATACGTGTCCGAGACGGGGAAATTAACATTTGATATCGTGCTCCTCAGAAGTTTTGCAAATTGTTTAAATATAGAATAGACATTGTCTCATCTCCAACCTCAGAAAGAGATAACTGCGACCGAGTTGTAACTTGGAGACACGCTTCTGCAGAGTCTTTTGTCATACGATCACTTTGGTAACATTTATACAAACAAATACCTTCGAATCCGGAATACCTGTCCGAAATTTTGTTAAGTTTGTTTGCAATGTTCACGGTATGCCCGGAACGCTGTAAGTCTGCCGATGTGCTGTAGTAAACCATTGACGTCAATGGCCCGACCAGACCAGCTACCCTTTCTTCGCTAGGAATGCTCAAATAATCCTCAAAGAGAGGGGGTCAAATTGGGGGAGTACTTTAAGTGTTTGAGTTGTGGTTTTAAGTATTGATTTTGCTATCAAACTGAAAATACTGATATGCAGTCGGTAAGTTATGAATTACTTTTAAATAAAATTGATAAATTTAAAAAAAAATACTTCTTTTAAAATATTTGAATGAATTTACTTTTCACTTGATTTCGTTGTCACATTTTTCTCAGAAACGTGTTCGACCGAAAGGTGCAAAAGCCAGCAGCTTATTTTCAATAATAAGACCTCAACAAATGAGCTTAATGGGTGCTTACGAGGTTTCATCTTTTGTAATAATTAATGTCTCAAATTTAGTAGCATCGCAAATCGGATCAACCGTGATGTATAGTTGCACGGACTGTATCTAATCACATGTCCCTTATATAAAGCATGCAACAAACCGACTTGTTGCAGTTTCATTCTATGCTCTGAACGATGGAGTTTAAAGACGAGATGGTCGGGAATATGTTTGATTTTTCTGGCTTCTTCTCTAATTTAGATTACTTAAAATGTGGAGATCAGGTAAACATCCACAATTGAAACTCAGAGAAATGATAAGCGTGTTTCACTTTTTTTTGTAGTTTGTTCCATGTTTCAAATGATGAATATTCATGAAAGTTAATCTTTCCTTTTACTTTGTTTCAGGGCTGGCATGATATAGAGAGTCTGTCCATGATGTACCAAGACAACACTCCATACGAAAATGGCATGCTGCAGGCTCTTGATCAAATGAGAACGACAAATATGCCGGGAAAGCAGGAGACCCAGGACCCTGCAGGAAACCGATCTCCATGCGAGTTAAACGACGCTTATGATGAGCTGCTGGATTATGACTTTATTCTTGCAAACACTGTTGAAAGTTTATATTCAGAAGAAAACTGTTTGAAAATCAAGCAAGAGCAATCTCAACCTAACATGATAACTGGCGATCCATTACCAGACTTTCATTCCACCTTCTTAGATATTCCTGATATTAAATTTGACAATGCTGTGAACAATAGTCTGCCATCCGAAATGGAAACAATGAAAATGGACTTCAACAAATACATTGTTCCAAAACAAGAATTTGGACATGCAACTGTTTCTAGTTCTTGTAGTTCGTATATGGGCAATAAATCCCCCGTGATGACTATGCCCAGACTGACCTGCAATGCTACTCCTGTGTCAACACCACATCAACAAATGCATTATCCAGTTAACATTCCTAGCAATATGTCTCCACCATCTTCTCCAGAAATGCAAAATGATCTCCCAAAATACCGCGCACCTCTTCAGATGCTTCAACAGCAACAACAGAGTCACTTCCATCGCATGGCGCCACAGCAAATCCATCCTCTTCAGAATCAGCAATATATGATGAACACTAATCCATACATGCAGAAAATGCAACAACAGCATATGTTGCAGGTCCCACACCAGATGATTACACCACCCTCATCACCCCAACTTGTAGATTTGTTACTGCCACCACCGACTGTCGATTCATCTGCCGCCCAACCAAAGAAAAGAGGCCGAAGAACATGGGGCCGAAAACGCCAAACCAGTCATACTTGCACTCATCCTGGATGTAGTAAAACTTACACCAAGAGTTCCCACCTCAAGGCTCACCTGCGCACCCATACAGGTGAAAAACCATACGCATGCACGTGGAAAGGATGCGGGTGGAAATTCGCTCGCTCTGATGAACTTACAAGGCATTATAGAAAACATACTGGCGATCGTCCATTCCAGTGCCATCTCTGCGAAAGAGCCTTTTCTAGAAGTGACCACCTGTCGCTGCACATGAAGCGACATATTTAAGAAATTGTCGCTCTGAAAACTGTCCGGCAATGAAGCCATATAAGGCTCTAATCTGAACCATTATAGACTTAACCTTTCCGTTGAATTGACTGCAAACAAAATTGCTTTCACCTTGGAACAAAGCAATATGCAACGAAAATGTTGCATACCTGTTGTCAGAAGGTTTAGGTCTTTGGTCGTATTTTTCCAAAAGGCAGGCTGGACCGTTTTGGAAATACGAGACTGCACGTGCTGTCCGCTCCTAGTGGCCACAATGCAGAGGAAGACGAAGTGTAAAATAGAAAATATGAACTGTTTGTATAAACACAAGTATTTGAAACAGTTGTTCTTTATTTAAAAGCATAGCCTTGATATATTTTGCTATGTAACTGCCACCAACCCACCGTTAACTCACTGTTCCTTATTTTAAGTTTACTTATACTGGCAGCGAAAGTTTTGTAATTATCAATCAAGAGTGCAATTTTGCCTTTTGTGCCTTGTTTGCACTTTGAACGACTGGTTTCGGATGAAATTACTGTAGATCTTTTTTATGATCATTTATATATTTATATATACGCAATTGCATATACTCGATACTTAATTCTTAACGAAAAGCCTAATTGAGATTTCTGAAATTAAGCTTAATACAATACAGATATGTATACTAAAATGAAAAAAAATTGTGTTCATTGATTTGCTTCCTATGAAAATCGCAGAAAACCACTTAAATGTTATATCCGTTGGTGCTTATTATAACTATATATATTATCTGATTCACTGTTAATTTATTTTGTTGTATATGTAACATACACACTAGTCAATTTATTCTAATATTGTTACCGAAAGTGCCATGCGAATTCCCCAGCTGGCCTGGGAGGGTTGTTTCTATACCTGTTATTTATATTTTGATGGTACTTAATAAAAACATGAAATCAAATACAGTTTTCACTTTTTTATATACATGCATCTCTGAAACTGAAAATAAAGAAGAGGGATGACAAGGGTCGCCTTTATCAGGCGTGAAATTGAAAGAGTTCAAGAAATCAGAAGTCAGTATGGTACAATGTTCAATATAAGAGAACTCCAATAGGAAAAAATGAACAAGCATTTTAAGTCTCAAACTTTATTAATTAAGGTACCTCCAAATTCATCTTGATACATTGAAAACAAAGATCTTGAAAAGGTATTTAAAGTACAGAAAAGTATACAATAAAAAGAGAAATTGTACATTTCACTGGATTTAGTGTTGCAAGTAGCATAAATGAAATGGTAGTCTAACTCAGCCTTCCACCGAAAACTGGTTTCATCGAGAATGAATATTTCTCGAAGTAACGTAAAATAATTTACTCGAATCACATGCACCCGATATCATCTAATTTTCTTTTTAATACATAATATATATATATATATATATACCCCCAATCTACTTAATAAATTATAATTATCAATTATAATTTATTATATTGGCAGGAGTATATTTATTTATTTTTTTATTAAAAGGGAAAAAAAACCATAGCGTTATGTGCCTGTGATTTGAATGTACAGACCTTTAAACTAGAAAATAACAAATGTTTAATATATTTAAACACTGACTTGTTAAAAAGAATGCTCTGTTATGGATGAAAACATAAATATGAGGAAAAAAATTATACTTAAGCGCAGCTGTATTTGCAGATGTCTCACCTAATGGTTACGAGACGAAAGTTCACTTTATAGTTGCATGCATTTCCGTATATTGTGCATATAAAATGCAAATAAATAACAAGCAAAAAAAAATCATTGCATTTCTCTGAAAACAAAATGAGATACATGTACTATGCATTTATTTATGCTTTAGATATCAATATAGATAATTTGCTAGCATAGTATTTTTAAGTAGTTGGTTGGCACTGCATGTTCTAGTTTTATATTTGTCGGTATTTTATGGCATAAAAAGTTTTGACTGATAAATAACCCATGGCATTTTTAATTACTTTTCTCCTTAAGAGACTATTCTTCAAAGATACCAACAATATAAAACAGGGGGTCATTTGACGTTTTCATAGAAAATGATTGCTAACCTTAAGGACGACTTAAAAAGATAGCAAAAAGAAGTAGTCTTGATCTTCAGAAAATATAAAAATTAATGCATTATCATATTTACATGATTTATACGTTAGAAATATTTTTTTTTAAATTCCCTCCTATCAGCTTCGGTAAAACTCTGAGGAAATTAACTAGAATTTTTAAGGATTTCAAGTTCCATTCACTCCTCGAATAAACAAGTCACGGGCACGTTTAATAAAAAGAAAGAAAGAAAATGGACAACAACATATTTTTTCAAGTTTGTCTGCCCTTTTTGGGTTAATTTTAGTGTACTGTAAATTTATTAACATAAAATCATTGAAAAATAACAGATGCAGGGCGTCACTACTTGCCCTGTTATACGAAATTAACGAGAGGCGACTCAAGAGAGATAACTTCAAATAAATTATTTGACAATATTAGAGCGTCATTTTGGCAAAATTTTATTGCCAGTATTTAATAAATTAAAAATAACAAAAAATAGTGTAAAATTTATTGTAATACATATAAATTATTTCATACTAGAAGAGGCCTTCCATACCTTGATGTTTTGAACTACATGTTTACATGTAAATGTATACCGGTATTGTAATTAACATTAGTGTCACTCATTCATGCATGGAATTTCAAGCTTTTATGTTATAATTTTATTGTATCATTAGCATTCATATTCATATACCCCACTTGGAGTCTTTGTCTTAAATAAAAATTGAAACTTGTTTAAGAAATCTACAAAGTATTGAAATTATGCACAAAAATATATATACAAAGAAAGGTTCAAAATATTACAAAGTGAACAAGAACAAAATTCTACATATTTATTTAAACTCACTGAAATCAACACAAAATAAACCTTCAAAGGTAATATCAAGTAAATAAATAAGTGTACGATAAAGAATTATACAACATACATCTCGTATCTTACAGATAAATTGTACCACCATGTGCAACAGTTTGTAATAAAACTGTTTATACACTGTATGTCTTTAAACAAATAATCACTATTTTGCATTCTTTAGTGCAAAAGGGCCTTTACTAAAGTTCTGCAAAAAAATATTTGAAAAAATAAGGAAAAGCTCACCTCTATTAATTTAGCTTTTATCATGATTTTAATAGAAATACTGCAATAATTACAAAATGTCTATGGAAAATAAAACCACATTATAACTATTAATCATTGTGTGTATTACAGGGAAATGATTTACTTCATTTTAAGAATTTGTAGTCAATCCTTTTGTATATATATATATATATATATTTAAATCAACCGAGTCATATAAAATCATGCAAAAAACTATCACATTCCATGCTGTAGTTTTTACATTTAATAATATAACAATCTGAAAATTGAAAACACGTGTTTGTGAAACATTGACACCCCAAATTGTTTAATGACAGTTAATGGTAAAGGTTTAACTTAAGGTTCTAAAATGCAAGTTAAACTTCAATGTAAGAGATCAAAAATGTTGAAACAAGGAATAAACAAGTGAAATATGAGAGCTCTACTGTCTTTCGCCAAAGGTCATTGCTAAGGTTAAGGAACACAGAATACTTCTGTTTTATTATGTCTCCCATCTTAAATATTATGGTGACTTATATATTTTTTGCAATAATTGAAAAATTATAAGCATATTAAATGAAAATAAATGTGGTTTTTGTACTTTGAACCATTAGAATTGTGCAGGTGGAAAGACCTCAATGCATCCTAAAACAAGATTTGAAGATGAAACACTGATACCCCTGTATGGCAGATTATGATTAGGGTTGAATTTTCTCAAATACATGCCAAACTCCAAAGGTCAAGATTTAAACTAAAGGTCAAAAGTGTTGGTACCTAGAGGTTGATCTTGTTACAAGGAATACACCTGTGAAATATAAAAGCCATAGTTCTAGTCATTCAAAAGTTACGGCACAGGTTAAAGTTTTTAAGGTCAAGGTCAAAAGGACAAAAATATTCATACCCAGTAAAAGGTCTTTTCACATTGAATACACATGGGAAGTATGAAAGCCCTAGTTCTAACTGTCTGGAATGAATGGTCTAGGTTAAAGATTCAAAAAGTGGGTCAAACTAGAAGGTCAAGGACAAAAGGTAAAAAATATTTATACTCACTCAAAGGTCTTGTCACAATAAATACACGTGAATGACGGAAAAAACCATAGCTCCAAATGTTTAAAGGTTATGGCCAAGGTTAAAGTTTGGAATTTTTAGGTCACCTGTCACTATCCGTTTTCGTCCACCGTTGTGCAGTGTGCGTCGTTTCTCGTATGTTACCATTTGAACATTTTCAGCTTCTTCTCTGCAGCCACTCATCCAATTTTGACAGGTTCTATTGATTATACATGCATAGTGAAAATACATAAATTCTTTAAAAATATTCTCTGCTCTTGGGTATTAAATAAACCAAACAAGTACATGTACAAGGATGCCTCTTCCAAATTTATGAATTTCAGGGCCCCTGGGTCAGGGGTTCTGGTGTTAGGTCGGGGCTCTCTGCTGTAGTAAACCATTGACGTCAATGGCCCGACCAGACCAGCTACCCTTTCTTCGCTAGGAATGCTCAAATAATCCTCAAAGAGAGGGGGTCAAATTGGGGGAGTACTTTAAGTGTTTGAGTTGTGGTTTTAAGTATTGATTTTGCTATCAAATCTGTAAACCCAGATCTTAACCAGTAAATCACTCTCGGAAACTCGCGTTTTCTTGTTGTTGTAGGAGTTACTCGGGAGAATGCCTTTAAATTGTGCATTGTCACAAAGGTGCAGAAGTTGAGTCATTTTGCTTAGCTGCACGATGCAATCACTCAAAAATCACACCAACGCATTTACAAGTACTCTGAAGATTTATTAGAGTTAAACAGAATTAATTTTAACGAAAATCTGTTATTCATTTTTTATTACAAGCAAATGGAATCTTCATTTATTAATATATCTAATGAATTAAGCATAAATACATGTACAGTGTTCTATATTTTTGTTCTTGCTTTAAATATAATGACTAATGAGTGTTTTTAAACATATTTTTAAGGAATGTTATTTTATCGTATTTCCTTATCAAATTTTCAATACTACAATTAAAAAAAAACTGCACTTTTTTTCTTACTCTTATAAAATACTAGTACTGAAATTCATAAAGTTCAATTGTCTTTCCATCACAGGAAGAAAACATTAATCATGTGCTTTCAAGAGATTGGTGCAAAAAATAATGCAAATGATATTACAAATTTTTGAATGAATTTCACTTTCGTCGGGCTGACTAGTTTGGTTCGTGATAATTTTATTCCATTCATAGCTTTAAGGTCAGCATGGCAGCGTCAAATCAACATCATTATAAAATTAGCATTAACAAAAAATCAGCTGCGGTAGCAAGTGATTTCATTCATTTTTGCGGAAATAAATACGAGTTTTTTTAATTTGTTAATTTTATGATACATGTAAACCTTGGACATCATGCATATTGAAATATCCTCTTTATTGACAAGATGTCCAGTGACGGCAAAGAATCTAGGACATACTTTGAAATTAGGACAAACGGGGGAATATAGTGTCACGACCGGGATCGAGTGTTTACTTTTCAGACTTTGTTAAAATAAGCAAAAGTTTAAGAATTCTAATTAAAGAATGACAGTCTTCCCCAGTCGAAATACATTTAATTGCATGCAAAAATTAAATTTTATTCTTTAAAGACTATTACTTTTTTTGATAAACAACAAGATATTAATAAAGTCATAATTAAATCATATTTCCTACACATAAACATTTACTAAATTATTTTTATCAAGCTGTGGAAGAAAATGTACGTGATGAACTGGAATGAAAATTTAAATTTTTAGAGCCCAAAATAATTCTGTATTTATATTTTTTTCTTTTGTATTATGCAGGTTCTTTTTAGATGAATGATTGATGTTCATTTAGAGACTGGACCATGTACCTGTATAAGGTACACATGTCAGGTGTAAATTTACTGCCCTTCCCATTACCTAACTTACTTATATATGATATATGACATTCAATAAAGTTACAATGACCTGGAGTGAAGTAACATTTTTTGTGTCTGGTACATTATCTTGTGCGAGTTATGTAGATCAGATGCCAACACATAACATGCATGTTAACACACCGAGCAACGTATCACATATAATAGACTGTATTCATCAAACAAACGTTTATATACTGCACTATATTTAGCAAACTATAATTAGCGACTAGCGATGCTTGAAAAAACCAAGTGCAAGAATGCGGCAATTGCCGATTGCATACGAATGCATGTCCGGAAATCGAATGTTTACTCGGTGTTTCACGAAACAGGATTCGGTCAATTCCGTTCAATTTTTCTGGGTCATTGGGCACGATATGCGTTTCTAGTTTCATTTTTGTCTATAACTAATGCAACAAAAAAAAAAAAAAATTGAACAATACTGCTGTTCTAGGTTTCTTTAATTTATTACTGTGATGTAATGTTTTCAATAGAAAAAAAAATTCAGCACACCCCCCTTAAAAAATATTTTCAAATATATAATAAGGAAATTTGAACACTGTTCCCACTAGCAGACCTGGCGCTGTGTTTACAGAGAAATGAAAAGGTCAACATTCTCCATCACGTGCGACTTCTTAAACAGTATAAGCTTATTACAGGAGTGATGGAAAACGCAATAGTAGTCTAAGAATAATGGAATGGAGAGAGAGAGAGGAAGAGAGAGAGAGAGCGTGAAGAGGGCTTTCTATGATGTACAGGTACATATTCTGGAATTTTTTACCTTGAAGTTTAATTTTGAAAAACCTTATTCGTGCCCATAACTTTTGAACATTTGCGCTATTGTTTTTTATCTGTATGTTCCTTGTGATAAAACCTTCTTTTGGGTATCAGCAGATTTGATCTTGGAATTTGACCTACATAAGAAAACCAGAAGTCTCTGTCGAGACTGAAACTCTACTGGTTTGTACTTATAGCAAAGGAAGAGAAAAGTACTTAAGCAGTTGGGAATTGAAACTTTACCACGCAATAAATAGAATAATGATCCTTGATTAGGTCTCTTTATGTTCTTAGTGGAGTCTACCTGCATGTCACATTATATTATAATCAGACTAAAACTACATGTATTTGGAGTAACATTTTGAGAGTATTTAAGGCCAAACAAAAAAATATCTTTGTTTACTGTTACATGCTGAAATAAAATAGGGTCGGTAGGTAGGATTTTTTTTTTTATTTTATTAAATTTTTTTATACTCAAATTCACATGAATTGGTTGAATTACAAAACAGTTTTACCATATTATGGTACCTTACTTTTGTTTGGCTTGTAATATGTGTGGTTTCTTGCCAACTGCCTAACAAGTCAGGAGTGTGCAATTAAAAAAATCAAGTACTGGCCCACAGGCTTGTAACACTAAACAGCAATAAAGTTACTAGCCCGAAGTTAAAAATGAGCAGTCCAAATATAGGGGCAAAAAAATGTAAAAACAATTATTGTAAAAAAAAAAATCATTGTTGAGAAAGTCAGGGTCCTAAGCCATCCCTTTTAAAGTTGAAGTTTAAAAATTTTAGGAAATTAATATATTATCTTTTCTTTTCTGAAAATATTGTACTAGTGTAGCTTATCTAAAATGAAACAAATTCATTTTACTTTCATTTCAAACCATTAAATACAATTGATATATATTAAAGTTTAACCACATAACACTTAGCTATTAGTTGATTGGGGACCGTAAGTAATTGAAAGAGATATCTGCATGTAATATTACCACCTCCATTAACAGAGGAATGGAGGAAATTCGGATTAGGAAAAAACGATCGTTTTTTTAAGTAAATAAGTCAGGTAGTACTTAAAAATGGATAAGGTTAAAGTAATTTAAGAACAGTTGGAGTATGCTGCCTGGAAATTTTTCATCAGTTGGAAATTAAATAGCAAAACAATGAGTGAAAATCCGTTTGTATTTCTCATGTATTATATGCATAATTTTTAATAATTTTTACTACCCCAAAAAACGGTAGCACCAGGCATCAAGCGATGCTAGTTGCACTCCCCTGCAACTGCCATGCAATGGTAAGCAAATTGCAACGAACCCGTTGGTGTTGAAATTGAACTCACTGGTTTTGTTTCTGTACTTTCAATTTCGATTTCAAAGATGAATGTAAAAGTTAAACTGACCGGCCAGTAACTTCCGGATTTTTACGACTAAAAAAATTTTTGGGTCGGCGATTTAAATTAGGGTCGGTCGGGTAACCGTAAACAAACATAATTTTTTGTTACGCCTAACAGAAATTTCTATTTTTAGTAACCAAGGCAATGATGTTCACCAAAGTCAAAAACCGATATATAGAATTGTGTATCTTAGTGTGGTATTGTTTCAAGTTATCTGTACACCAAATATGACATCTCTATCTCTCATGGTTCAAAAGTTTGGAGAAGGTTAAAGTTGACAACAGACAGACAAACAGATTATCAGACAAACAGGCAAACAGACAGGACAAAAACAATATATATACGCCCCGGATCTATCGATTCGAGCGTATAATCATACAATTTTCTTCAAAAACCTGGATACCTATTAGATAAGTTAATCCTAAAATGTATTTGTAGATCAATACAAAATATGTGTTTTTATTTGCATTTCCTGAAATTTTTTGGAGATTTACTACTTTTCCCTATATAATATGATACACATGAAGATTGAAGAATTATACTGGGTAAATACACGGTACTTTGAGAAATCAGAGACATTCTTATGAGCATTTTCAATCAATTAATCAATTCCTGATTTTCAGACCCCGAAGATCGGACTACCCTACGTAAATCAAAATATTCAATTTAAAAAAATATAAATTAGAAACAAAACATCACCCACAAGGTAAATGAATTATAATCTGTCTTCAATACATTTTATAATATTAAGATATTTTTATGTTGAATTTTCTTAATATACACCCCTGGAAAAGGCTCAGTATACATATACTCTTTATATGAAAAGATATTTAAATGACAATACAAATATTTCTTGTGGCTTTTATTGTTTGTTTCCAAGTCTACAGTAAATTTCGCGAAGAAAGGAATCCTTACGTCGCGGGTTCGAATCCCACTGTGGGACGTGGGGACCGGTCCTTCGGATAAGACCGTATAAACCTAAGTCCCGTGTCGCAGTATGTGTTGGCACGAAAAAGTTCCTCCCTGCTCAATGACCCCAAGTGCCGAGTATAGGGCAAATTTGCAGCTTTCCACAGGCACGTAGCAACATGGGGGGGGGGGGGGGCGGGGGGGGGGCCCCCCCCCCCCCACTTTTTTCCCCAACTTTAACTTTTTCTTGCTTGTCAACTTTTATAGGTAAGTAAAAGAATTTTTTCTCTGCTTTCAAAAACGATGCTACGTGCCTGCTCCACTGGCAAGGGGTGGCGTCTCCATATAAGTGATAAAATCTCGAGAGGGACGTTAAACAACATACCAACAAACAAACATTTTTATTCGTAATTTTTAAACGCAATCAGGGATATTATGCTATTTAAATATAATTTTTTTTTAAAAATATAAAACCCTTTCACAGTATTTTTCAATGATCTATATCAAAATGCAAACATTGAAAATTGTAGTGGATTTTTGATCGGGTTTGTTATTGCTGTATTTATGGTCGGGCTTGGTGTATCTAATTTACGTTTCCAGCAGAAGGCATGAAAACATTTGATGAGATTTGATATGAGTTTTCTACAAAACAGTTACACTGATGCATCTTTGACTCAGGTAACTATAGAGATTTTCTGATTGTATATGAAATTCCACCTTCCCACACATTCTAAATACACGTGTACAGCATATTACCATAAAAGTCATAATATTCATTTTTACAGAATCTTTGTTACATAGTGCCATTGTGCACCTCCTTTTTTACGTTTTGATCCGACACATATTTTGGGTTTCCCATAGCAAAACATTTTCACTACCATTCCTTCTATATTGAAGGAAATCCATCTTTTATTCACAACTCCTCCTATACCAATTGCCGTAACAGATTTTAATGATACTTTCACAGATTCTTTATTACGTAATGCCATTGTGCACTTGTTATTTCACTTTCTGATTTGACACTTATTTCAGTTTTGCGTTTTCCCAGAGCAAAACGTGGAATTTGCCATTTTAATCATATGGGAGTGGGTATCATATAGTGAACTCTGTTCTAACAGTACCACTCGTTTTAAAATAATTTACGGTGTGTTTTTAAAAAAATATATCTTGTATATTTTTGGTTACAATTATTAATCATTGTGTGTATTACAGGGAAATGATTTACTTCATTTTAAGAATTTGTAGTCAATCACACTCCACTAATTAAGTTCTTTCAAATGACACCAAGGTCAATGACCTTGTGACCTTCACTATGACCTATATGCTAAAAATAGCTTTTTCGAATTTTGTTGTCGCCGGGCGCATATAGTATTTCACAAACACATCTTGCTTTTATACTAATACGGTACTATAGTTTCTTCTATTTACTTTGAACAAGCACTTTATAATGGAAAGTGTTTTTTTTAAGACCACAAATCAACAAAAACAGCACAAATCCCTTCTATTTCCAAGATTAAAAGAAAATTCGATTTCTCTAAGGTTCATCGATATTCTGATAAGAGAGTTAACTCTTAATGGCATGAATAAATATCATTCCTTTAAAAGATGTCAAGTTGAAGCGCCCCCTCTGTCAGATTTTGCCCCGCAAGCTATTCTTTAATTGTTTGTACCTTTCCTTTGGAAAATCATAAGGGTTAAAGAAACATTTTATATGAGTGAGCGGAAGGTTTATGAACCTTAGATAAGTGTTTTTAAAAAATACTGTTATAGCGTACAAATATCATCTTTTTATACTAAGGACAGTTTTTCAGAATTTCAAAAAAAATTGAATCCTTTTAAGACCTGTAAAATGAAAATTGTTGCATGTAAAGATTTCAGTTTCAATCTTCATTTCGAGATGTTGGAATCTCAAAAAATATAAATTAAAGTTATCCTTTCTGGCTGAGGATCGGATTTTCTTAATGGAAAATTTTGATTTGCAATAAGAATATATTTTTTTTTTTATATATGCTTCCTTGTTTTGTTAATAAAGACATGAATGTAACATTGAGGATGTTTTCAAGTAAAGTAAGTTTCATATTTTGTGGAATTTAAGAGGTGTATTGAAATAAACTTTGTTCAAAACTTTTTAAAAGTATGAACAATGAATGCTGCAAGTGCATGTACACAATCATATTGAAAATAGTACAATGTAACAATTCGAGTTCCAATGCAACTTTAGCTCAATCAGTGTTCACTTTTGTTAATTTCCATTTTATATAATATTTTGAAAGTATGCACGTTAATTATAATTTTCTTTCTTTTATGATTCACGATTACTCAAGTATTCTGCTTTGTTCTGTTTAAAGACCATCAAACACTAGCTTTTTGTATTGCAGGCAAAAGAGCTGCATTTTGCAGAGTGTGTAGGTCAAAGACAGCCCTTTAACTCAAAAGCTATAACTAAGTAATCTCAAACACGACACCACGTAATTAGCTGAGTTTTAGATTAAATGATAATAACTAGTAATGAACCACGTGACTGACTCATTTCTAAAGAGATATCAATAATAAACATCCCCCGTAACATGGAATAGGCATCAAATCTGTCTCAATTTCATTTCATAAGGTAAGAAATAACAAAGTTTTGTTCATAATTTCCCTATAAGAAATTTAAAAAAAACAACATTTTTTTCTTGTTTAATTACATTCCAATAGATAGTTCAGAAAAGCAAGATAAGTCATATTGATTTTCGGTACTTTTCTTGTTTGCTAGAATCCATATTTTGATGCCAATTTTCCTCTTGCAATCGTGAGTATTAAAAAATCTTTAAAGAAAAATACGTATGACATTGTCAATCTCATTTATTCACATCATAAATTCAAAATTTATCTATTTATTTTCTTACACAAATCTTTGATTCATGTATCTATGTCTCCAATTCACCGGTAAATGTTATGTTCAGTCTGTGTGTCAGCGATGTACTAATACTGAATATAGATGATGAGTACTCCTAAACTTAATATTTGATATTCACTGTGTTACGAATAAGCTCTATTTTACATTAGCATTAGATCTTCTTTCTATAATCATTATTCTACCTATTACTTTACAGAAGAAAATATTGATATGCTATCTTTCTCCCTTCATTAACCGCATAAAGCACCTAGCAACCCACAGCAAATACGGACAAAAAAGCACCGAAGAACCTAGAAAAGATGAATGTTGATGACTTACACGAACGACGAACTTTAATGATCTTGTTCTACATAATTTTAATAAATGGGATTTGAAATTATAGGATAGAAACAAGCCGAGAATCTGGGTTATCGGCCGAATCTTTTTTGTATTAACAATATACATCAGTCAATACCCCGATTGTTTTATTTTAGATAGATTTAAACATTTCAGTAAGTTAAACTCTAATGCAACAGACCCTTTTAAAATCGTTAATTTGTAAGCATACTGTTACACGTCCTTGGTCTTTTTGTATGCGTGTTTGCTATTTTGGAAAAAGATGATATTTAGTTGATAATATTTTTCTTTATAGGGCCTCATACAATTTATTGAATTCAGCACATTTCAGGAAGTTCTTTAAAAGCGAAGAACTGTTACTTAGGCTCTTGCGTATTTAATCAATTGAGAGGTGCCCATACTTAACATAATGAATAAGAAAAGTTGTCGATCGAAGAGTTAACGCCATCAAGATTATCATAGAGTGTTGTTAAGTTCTTCATTCTTTTCCTTGTAAAATATCGAGATAAGGAATAAATGTGTCAGACTCTGCGATACCTTTTCTTTGAAGCTCACTGGAATTGTGAATGAAAGAAAGCACAGTTAACCGATAATTCGTCGTCGATATATCTAAATGTGAAAGGCCAAAGCAATTTTTTGATTTTTATGAATAAGAATTTGAATTAATTAAACTTCATATGACTTCAAAATTAGGTATGATAATAAAATGGTACTTATTAGTACTTAAGAGTTTTCCGACAGATTGTTGGAAAACCTGGTTTCCATAAACTAAACAGAACATAGATACTGTGAATAAGAAACTCAAGCATGATATGAACCTGAGTACATGTATGTGTGTGCACCAAGTGTTTTTTAAAATCAAATTAATGTTGCAGGTGGCGAATGGAAAGGTAAGTAAATTTTTTGAAAAGTTAAATTTGCGATTTCCATTTTATTGAAAAAGCGGCTGTCAATGATGTCAAGGACCCTTGATTTTAACGCATCATGTGAAATGGTTTGATAAAGTGTTGAAAAGTCATAGATACGTTTTGATGTTATTGACTTTTGCTAATATTTTGTGATTTTGGAATTCTTCAGTATCCAACAAACATATCTTTGCACAGTATTCCTGAAGTTTCTCCTTCACTGCTGTTAATGTTTTAGTAAGGAATAAAGAAAGAGCCTTGGAGGACTTACTGGAACCCGCTATATGATTTTGTTTGTAGGGATTTTTATGAAGTTTAGGAATCCAGTACATGGATAGGTAATTCAATTGTTATTGCTTATTGGGAATATTAAACATATTTAAAAAACGGACATGGGATTTGGAGAATATCCTTCTTAGATAGGAAAACATTGGCATAGTTGAATTCCCACTTGCATAATCAAATGAAACATATACTCGTATATGGAGATAACGAAAAGTATCTTTTCATGGAAGTTATTCAATTAGTTAGCGAACTTTTTGATCACCCCTCGTATAGATGATGATCTATGTGTAAATTCTATAAACAACCGGATGTTTTATGTTTAAGTGGGAAAATTGTCTTAAAGGATATAGTACCAACTTATGTAATCAAACATTATAGAAAGTTTTAAGGTAAATTTAATTACTTTAGGATTATTTTTTTCACGGTCAAGGTATTTATATAAGGCAAGAAAAAACATTTGAGTAAATAAGCTCAAAATGCGGTATTAAAGACGTTTAAGTGGAATTAGAATACCAAGTAGATCTTCTATTAAGATGTCAATTAAATTAGATTGACAGGGCTGAATGACGTGCCGTATTATTTGATTATTAAATAGCAATTTGAAAGTTTAGAAATAATTAAAACTGTGTTATTTCATATGTAGTTACAAATTAACCAATCAAACACAAAGTTTACAAGTAATCATTTTCATTTTCTTTGTAAATTTTCAACATGAATCAGACGTTTGATATACAGTATTTATCTTTAACACAGTAAAAAAGAACAGGTTAGTATTAACTTAATTATTAAATATTTATTTAAAACTTTGAATACATATGTATTTCAGAATAATCTATAATCTGATACAGACGTTTAAAATCAATACTCAAGGCTAACAATTGCTTGTAAGAGCTTCTTTTTCAAATAGAATTGATTGTTTAAGTCGTAAAATGAAATAAATGTAATGATGATAGTAAAATAGTATGTTTAAATTAAAACATAGAAAATAATAATATATCGTACATCATATATTTAAAAAAATATATATTATATTTAACATCAAATCTTGCATGTTTTATTTCATATGAAAACATTTGGAAAATATTGGCATCGTAATGGTTAATTTTTGTAAAAATGCTACTATTGGAATTTTTCTTTTCCATATTGATAAAACCAATGCTATATCGTACGGCTTTATTATTGCAATTGGAAAAAAGTCTAAGGAATTTAGTCATAAATGAAATTGATGACACTTGTTTTGCAAACTCTTCATAATATTGTCAGAAACTGTATTTTACGGAAACACCCGAAAATTTGACAATTTTTATTGTTCGTGTCGTTGGTCATTTTTAGTGCTTTATATAAATTTCCATCCGTGACCTTGTATCTACTTGATAGATCCGACATTTAGGATATACAGTGTTGTTGGTTTTTTTTTAGTGCTTTATATATATATATATAATATATATATATATATATAATATATATATATACACAAAATTAACCTTGGAATAAAAAATTTTTGGTGAATAGAACATAATGTTCAATATTCTTAAAATTTATGTCTTTAAAATTTGCTATAAAAGATTGAATTTTATTATTTTAACTTCTAAGGGACACAGAATCAGTTAGTTATAACCATTAATTCACTTTATCCCAGTTCATAATTTTATAAGGAATTATAAGGAATTTTGCAAGAGATTGCAAAAAATTTAACTATATCTATAAATTCTCTATATCTGTGGTTGTACTATACAAGTTTTATAGTAATAAAACAATGTCAGTAATATTTTGTTTATCTTAATAATGTTTCAGTACATGTTAAATTCACGACTAAATAATTAAGCTTAGTGGGGTCAATTGTCATGTTTATTGGAATTCTTTAATATGAAAGGAAACCAACATGGAAATGTATTTTCTCAAATTTCAGCCTGTACCAGAAGAGAACAATACCAAAGAAGGGAAGAAACCTAAGAAAAAGAAGAGACATCGTAACAAGGCGGGTTACGACTACGAGAGTGGTTCGGATTCTGAGAGTGGCAGTGATTCGGAGTCCGAACCCGCCCCGCCAGGAATGGAGGAGTCAGGGGAGACAGCCGAGGAGGGAGAAAAGTCAGAGGACGGAGATGAACAGAACGTGTCCTCCTCAACTGAGGCATCTAAAACTAAGGAGGAAGAGACTCCTAAAGGTGAGTAACAGAATGTGTCCTCCTCAACCGAGGCATCCAAAACTAAGGAGGAGGAGACTCTTAAAGGTGAGTAACAGAACGTGTCCTCCTCAACGGAGGCAGCCAAAACTAAGGAGGAGACTCCAAAAGGTATGGGGAAAACAGCTACAGAATGGTGAAAATCATGTACTCTCCATATTGAAACATTTTAAAAATGTAACAAAAGTAAAATGCCTAAAGTCTTTGAAAAATTGAGAATATAGAGTGATAGAGAAATTGAAGAGATTAACAGAAACAAACTAAAAATTCTCATAACTTGAAATAAAATATTGAATACATGTACTAAAAGATTGTCAGTTCCCACTGGAACTTCTGAAATGAAGTTATCAACCTTCTAACCATTATAATAACAATATGTACAGCAATAAATTTCTAGAGGAGATGAGTGGTATTACTTTTTACAGAGGCCAACATGTCTGATGGAGAGGAGAAAGACCAAGACACGATGGAGGAGAAAGAGAAGGACAAAAAGGAATCATCCCCCCGCCCCAGGGCACTTCACAAGACCTCCTCCATCTTCTTAAGGAACCTAGCCCCCTCTATAACCAAACAGGAAGTCGAAGCTGTAAGATAACTCTTCAGACTTCATTTAAGAAATAGACATCACTTTAGTTTTGAATAACTTTGAAATTAGAGTTTTATACACTGTATAAAATATACAAATTTCAAATTTAAAAGTGTTCTTTGATAATACACATTGACATTGATGCTCTTGTTTTGGACATATTAACTCTTATTAACAGATGTGTAAGAGGTACCCTGGCTTTGTTCGAGTGGCCCTCCAGGACCCCCAGGCTGAGCGGCGCTTCTTCAGAAGGGGCTGGGTCACATTTGATAGAGATGTTAACATTAAGGAAATCTGCTGGAACCTCAATAATATAAGGGTAACATTGCTAGCATTCCCTCTTAATACACAAGATTATTTTCAAATTTTATGAAAGTGTATTTATTTGAATATCAAATTCTGTTGTGAAAAAATAATGGTGTTGGTGAGCATTAGAAGTTAATTTTCAAGATTTCAAGATTTATTGTAAGGGTTCAAGTCCCTTAGAAAAATGAGAATACAAAGGGGAACTATCTCAACAACCAGACTTTGTTTTTCTTTTAGTTGAGGGATTGTGAACTGGGGGCCACCCTGAATCGGGAACTAAAACAGAGAGTTCGTCCTGTCAATGGAATCTCAGCCCACAAACAAATCGTCCGCTCTGACATCAAACAAGCAGCTAAAATTATCCAGAATCTGGACTCCAAATGGGGGATTTGGGACGATCCAGAGGAGGAAAAGAAGGACAAATCTAAAGAGGTCAGCTATTAATAGTTTATAAAAGAAATAAAGTATGTGATCTGAACTACAGCGTTCTTCATCTTTCAATGATTTCAAAACATACATGTTAAATGATGAATGAAGAGTCTTCCAAGATGGCACATTTAAGGCAGCTTTTGATAGAAATGTTTGGGATAAAGACTTTCATTTACTTCCTTTGCTTTTTAAGGTTTAAAACAAAATATCATCCAGAGGAATGTGAGAAGAGGAATAAGGAGGTGAAGAAGGCCTTACAACATCGCTGTAATGTCTTTATGGACCTTGTGGAGTCGGGAAGAGTCGAAGCAACTTGGGTGGACTTTGAGAAGTCAGATGAACTGGTCAAACTTCTGGATGCTGGTAGGATGCTTTAGAAAATTGGAAGAATTGTGGCATAAAATATTGATAGTACTTTTTAAAAAATATAAGCCAAAATAATGTAAAATACTTTAAAATTCCGTAGTAATAATGTACATTTAACTTCCAAAGTTCTGACAATGTAAACAGTATATAAACTTGTGTTGTAGCTGTCATTAAGATGGAGGGAGGGACAGATTTTGATTTAACCGTGTTGGACCAAGCTTTGGAGGAAGAAAAAGAGGGGGGTAGGAGCCGGAACAACTCAGAATCTGTACCCATGGAAAGGTCAGGGGAATTCGAATTGATTGTTTTTGTCATCTATTGCACATTTCTAATATATTATTTATTATTGTTAAAGATGGTATATCTAAATTTTATGAGAAAATCCTGCTTCAAGGTGAAAGAGCATGCATATGAAATGTTCATTTTTTTCTAAAAATTTTTACTATTTTCTTTTTAATATGAGCCAAATACATTTTATAAATTACATCTTAAAAATGATTGTAAATCTTTTAAAGCAAATCATGTATGAAATACATCATTATCATATTCAAGGTGTCGTTGATTTTTATTTTTTTGAGTATAGTCCAGATGAAAAGAAGAAAAGGAAAAGATCTGTTTCAAGTGACAAGAAGCCAGATGTAAGATTTCATTACTCTTGAATGTTGAAATGATTAAGATATACACATGTAGCTGTGAATTATTGAGGCTCTTACAGGGAATTATAATGTATATCTGGCATTGTAGGAGCCATTAAAATTACCTATATCAGGTGAACAGAAGGAGCTCATGAAGAAGGCACAGGAGTTCTCCAAACAGCAGCAAGCCAAAAATGGAAGCGAATCCAGCTCGGTATGTAAAACTCACTTCATACTTCATCAGATTTACTCATATCTAAATAATTTCAATTTTAATACCTTTCATTCTTTTGTGCATTGCATCAGAGTTAAAAATTGCCTTACATCCAATCAAATACATTAAATCTTCAGTTATAGCATGTTTACATTGCTATATCCATAATTTTTTATATCTATACAGCAAATTTGCTAGAATATACATAGTGAAGTGACAATATAGATTTTTTTCCTTCAAGTATGACTACAAAATGCCGGGTAACTCTCAAAACAACGAAATTAAATGCCCACGAAACTATTTTTGATGACAAATCTATGAAATTTTATCACCCCAAAAATTTGTGCTTCTACAATATATAAACTTTTTTCAAGCCACATGTATCCAAGTTTTCAGAGTTTTATGATTTATCTGCTCATAAAGCTATTGAGAAAGGATATGCCTCAGGGTCTTTCCTGCCAAATTTGATACATTCTTCCTCTGACAATTTCTCCTGGACCTCAGTAAACTGCTTCAGTTTGTTCTCTGTATTGGTGATCCAATCATTCACTACAAAGAAATAACCCCAGATGTTAATTCCCTCCCTAGATAAGGCATTTCAAAACTATTTTCTTAATAATGTAGATCACTAAATTTTCGCGACACCTTATTTTCGCGAGATAGTCATTGACTCTTTATAAGCGAGACAAAATTTTCACGAATTGTGGTCATTGCTCTTTATAATCTTAAGGAATTCTATTATACGCGAGAATGAAGTTTTCGCATACCGTCTCGCGTAATTATGCGAAAATAAAGTTCTCGCGAATAAAAGTGATTTAAGTAATACCTTAAGGTGTAAGGTACAGAGATTGCCTTACCATCTTGCTGTGTGATTTTAGTGGTGGGTGGTATTCCTCTACAATGCATAATCCCACATCTGTGTGGCATCTCATCCTCGTTAGGATACTCGTTAGCACTGTAGTAATCAATGGAATACACTATCCTGAGGTAGAGTATCATCCTGTCTAAAGCCTGAAATATCAACTTGAAAGTGGATACTGGCATACTCAGAATCAAGTGCGCTGGAAAGCCTTGGGAATCTTTACTGCCACAAATGTTTGTATTGAACATTTGTATCAAGAAATTTGTAATTATTTCTATCTGGAGTTGTCATAATTAAGAACACAGTCAAGAGAATTGAAAAAGAGAAATCCCAATTACGTGTATACATTAGCAAATTATCAAAAGTTTGATTGATACCTTGATCATGCGCTCATCTCTCTCCACTATAACTTCATTGTTTCCTTCTTTCTCTCCCTCTTCCAATTTCTCGCCTAAACAATGAAAAAAAATCATTTCTTTATATTTTGCTGAAAAAGATTTCCAGTCGCTGAAAAATAGATTTTGTAGTTTAAAAAACTGAAATTCAACTTCAACTAGATAACTAAAATTAGTTTGATTTTTCTTTAGTACATTTTCTATAAAAGATGAAATCAAATTAGTTAGAGATTGAAATATTTATAATGATATTGATTAAAACATTTTGTTTTAACTGATATCTTCAGATAAATCTTTAGGAATCATGACTTGGGGGTTTTCTGGATCTAAACTTTAACAAACCGAGTAACTCTTCCTCCTCAAAACTGCCCTCCTCCACCAGATAATCTGTAATGTTCTTTAATACAGGATTCTTGGACGTGAAACTGAAGGAGCTCTGAAAGAAATCAGATGGTGGATATAGAAATACATGAAATGATACAAATATTGAATAATTTCAGAAGAAACTTATATTCTACTCTGAAAACATTCTGTAGTTCAGATCACATACTTTATTTCTTTTATAAACTATTAATAGCTGACCTCTTTAGATTTGTCCTTCTTTTCCTCCTCTGGATCGTCCCACATCCCCCATTTGGAGTCCAGATTCTGGATAATTTTAGCTGCTTGTTTGATGTCACAAAAATTAGAATTTTCAAACATCTAGTATTTGAAATTTAACATAATAAACACACAGAATTAAAAAAGGAAAATGATCAACAAGTTATTTTTAATGTAAGATTGTATGGAGAGGTGAAATGATATGTGCATGTGTATTGTACATTTCTGTACATGCTTCACAACCCAAAGTGTTGTACAGAACTGGTTGCGCAATTTAATGACATTAATTTCTAAAACAAAATGTCCATTTCAATAGTATAAATAAATGTAGAATAGCTGCTTCAGAATTATTTACTATTTCTGTTTATGAATTATATATATATATATATATATATATGGTTTTTACTTTTAGATACATTTTTGTTTAAGAAATAATGAAATATTCAGAAAATTAGGGTCAACTGCTTATTTTATGCTAATTGATTTGAAAACAAATTCTGCTATGCTCACTTCAGGTTTGTAAGATTGAGTGGTATTTAAACATTTTAATTTTTGATCTCTCCTAATGTAGGCTAATCAAAACAAGGTCATAAATCATGATACAGGATCTACATGTATCTATAGCCAGGTGCAATTGTAGTTGAAAATTCAAAACTCGTAAATTACTAATACAATTTAATACGATCAGTGTATTCATTTCATCTCAGTTAATCTGTCTATGTTTATGAGATTGAAACATATGTATCTTAAATTTTTTTTATTTCAAAACCTTTCGAGGATCATAATATTTGATAAGAGTTTTTCATGAAAATTTTTTGAAATGATAATTTAAATATGCCTCATTTACAATACAATAAGCAACAACTTCTACACTTATAATTTGGGGAATTATCTACAGGATGGAATCTATAAGATCCAATGTCAGAAGAGAATTCTAGCGATACTCTTAGACAAATTACTCAACTGTTCAGAATTCCGCTTCCTAGCAACATTGGATCTGGAAATAAAGGACCTAAATCAACAACTTATTAACAGTGGTATAATTAAAACTTCAATAAAGACAATCAAGAACTTGAATACGTTAAAATGACAAAATAAACTGGAATTCGTTTGAACTTTCCTGCGTACCTGAAATGACCTCTGTACCCCCCGCCTGCAGATCTTCTATAATCCCCCCTATAGTCATGGCTTCCGTAGGCAGGGGTTGGGTAGTGGTGAGGTGCACTGCTACTAGAACCTGTCATAATTACATTTAGAAAATAATATTAACACATTTTTTTATCATGCTCCTATTTCAAAGCCAAAAAGAATATTAATGTTCAGGTGTTAAGAACAGACATGAACATGTACATTTGAAAGTTGTCATCTACAATGGTCAACTAGATGTAATATATAAATGCTACATGTCTATAAAGCAAATCAAGTTTAAGGATTCTCGTTTCCTGAATTTGAAAACGCACTTGTTGTAAGTGAAGAAACATGTAGGAAATCTTTACATTTTCTTGAGTATATCTTATTTAAATCTAAATCTCATCTCACCGTAACTCCTCATGGGTGGTGCCATTGGCTGATTATATCCCATCATTCCCTGCTGGGGAGGGGCCTGGTAACCTGCACTGTGACCAGAAAACGGATCTCTAGAGGGTCCCTCCTTCTGTTTGTTTTTAGGATGTTCTTGCAGTGCTGGTCTTTTGGGATCCATTAAATAATTATTGAAGAAAGAAACCTACAAGGAATTGTTTAAATGTATCCTCCATATCTCTCAAAATTATTTATTTATAGGAAAATGAATATTAACAGAGCTACTGTCTATGTCAGATTTCTCTGGTTGGGTTAAAAATTAAAACATGGGAAGTATCAATATTGTAAGATAACCTCAATGAATTTTCCAAGATACAAAATACTACTTGATCAATTTAATGTGCATAAAATATCAAAATGTCGCCAAGCTTCTCCAGTTTTATTTATTTTGCACATGACATTGAATACACGTTCTTCAAAGCAGCAGTCTTTATTGCAAATTAAAAAGTTAACACACCCCTCCCCCAACTTCACTACAATAACCATGTGGAGGGTCGCATGGCCAGACCAGAGAGAACTAACCTCTGTCCGGACCTCCTCCACTTTTTCACCGTGCTTGTTAAAGATATGCTTCCTGACAAACTCGGGGCCTTTGAACTTCTTCCCACTGATGGGACACAGCCATTTATCCTTGGACAGTTCCTGTGTGTTGGCTGTCACAAACTTCTCCACCTCTGTAAACAGCTGTTAAGGACTATATCTAACACAACAAATCAATTACTGGAATAACAGTTACACAAATGTTACCTTCATTAAGCACCTACTGTAAAAGCAGAAATATTCCTGGGGCGGATGAATACTTAATATTAAGAAAATATGATGTGAGATTTGCATTTACATAAACTGATAACATTCGTCGAGGTGAGCTTCGTAATCTTTGATTACCTATGTTTTAATTCTGTGTGTTTATTATGTTAAATTTCAAATACTAGATGTTTGAAAATTCTAATTTTTAACTCCAAAAAGACTAACAAAAAATAATAATATTGACTTGTTTTTCAACTTATCTGTTTTTTTCTTTCTCTAACTCTCTCTCTATAAATTTTCAGAAAGCTGCCCTTGTGTATAATTCAGATTATCTTCTGATGAAAAATGTTATATCTTATCCAGTACTGCCTACTTTTTGATGGGAGATAAATCTATTTCTCATCAAAAGTAGTGTTTCCTGTCATAGATGTACATTGTGTATTACATATAAACCTGTGTGTCAGGAATTTATTTTTTAAGTGAATTTTGTGCTGTATCTTATGCTACACATGTTACACATGTAATTTGTTTCAATCACAAATGGTTTGACACTTGCCTTATTCTGATCTAACTTCTTCTTTGGCAATTTCTAAAAACATAATGTCATGTCTCTTGGACTGATTTTAAGGCCAAAATGGTGAGGGTTTGAAGCCTGAGTTTTATTCAGGATGCCCTAATCCAGTACTTGTACTAGAATAAATAATATGAGTGTTACTTAACATGAAATATCAACCCTATGCTACATTTTTATCTTCAATAGAATCTATTATATTTGACCACACGAACACTTACTTACTGGTATTTCCTTTTTCAGTCGCCGTTCAGATCCACGAGGACTTATTGAATATAGAGACCTGGATGCTCCAGATGATGGCGACATCTTTTGAGGACTTTTTGAGACCTGATATCTTTTGAGGACGTACTAAGACTTTGATGCTCCATTTGATGGTGAAATCTTCTAAGGAAGGAGGTGTATAGCTGTTCATTGTCTCATTACATCAATGATGAAATCATGAAACAGTTTAAATTTTGCATTATATGTATGCACAGATTGTTGTGTCAGTTGGATGAGCCAAAGATTTACTGCATGATGAGGAAGAACTTGTGAAATTATGGCCAGTGAAATTTGGATTTTAGAATAAATTTTTAAATGCATTCAGTGGGATATACATGTCAGGTTGCAAGTGCTTAAGTAATATGTATGTTATATGTAACAGATTATTTTTATGAATATAATGTAACAGATTTTACTTGTAATTCAAAATAACTGTCATTGGATTCATTATCATAATTATTTACAACCATTGAGTAAACTACAGTCTGGATTATGCAAGATTTTATCGATTCATTTTGTGTTACTAGCATTTGTGAATAAATTGTGTTGTAAATATATCTATTCTTCCATTTCATTTTCAATGCTTTCCTAGCAAGTGCTCTGGAAGATACAAACTGGTGCTAAGTACAGGTCCAGAGAAATTGGAATCTTTTTAGATACTTTATAAAATGCAAGCAAAGGAATTTATTTATTCTGTGTATATTGTTATGACAAAAGGTTTTTGTTTAAAAATGACCTTTTCAACTTTCATTTGAGAATTCCCAGTACCTGTACATGATTTTTTTCTGATTTGATACTGTGATTACTTTGATACAGTAGTCTAGTATTTTGTTTCTTAGACATATCTATGTAGAAGTTTGCTTTGTGTATTGCATTACTATCTTCAAAACGGCTAATAAAAACAACAGAGAAAAGAAGATGCTATAAAGATTTCAATGTTGAAATTAGCTGAGCTGCCAGTTATGAATTACATAATAAAGAAGCATTTTCAACCATTATTCCAGATGACTTCATGGATAACACTTTAATGTGTCTGGAAATGATCTTTTACTAAGTCATTCGTAATTATCACATGTAAGCATCTTTTTAACAATATAAAGTGAATTTTAACACGCAACATGAAGCACGTTTTTGTTTTCTACTTCATTATTTTCCAACAATTTGGATTTTTATGATAAATTTATAACGAGTAGTTTTAAAATAGATAAAGACTATCAATTCAGATGTAAACGAAACTTAATCCTAATCTGAAATAGTTTGATCCTTTGTTGGAGTTAAGTCATTAAGCCATGTTAATCAAGAAAATAGTTCTTCACATGAAATACTCCAATAAATGTCGTCTTGTGATGAGAGCTCCCGTGACTCTTCGTCTGCCTGGTTTTTGTCTGAACAAATTCCTCACCTCTCGCACAAGGCTATATCATTACGCACTGGCCGGGGGTCAGCGACGGAGCCCCCGCTTGTCCCGTAGTTTCTGCCCCCTGACCGACCAATGATGGCCCTCCTTTCTATATTTAGCGAGGACTGTGGGGTGGGCTCACAACAGCTTACATAGGTTATGAAAGAGGACAGCATGATCCCGCCAATATCAATAAACGCCATTCCTATGACAATGGTCAGATCGAGCTTTTGAGAGAGGTCGGCATAGTAAATCTCTATCGCCTCCATGTCCCGGGCCCGTGCGTAGGGGTTAAAGGTGTAGTCCCTGGGGATCACGTATCCCACCACCATACACACGATCCCACACGTGATCAGTCCCGCCGCCGTGTATACAAGTCTGTCCTCAGAGGAGCAACTGTCGGAGGAGTTATCGCTGTCCTCAGCTTCCGGCATCGAGTCTGAAAGTATAACACTAGTAAATAGACTGCAGGTTATTCACAGAATTGTCTATTTAATAAGTCTATTCTGATAAAAGAAGACTGCAAGTTATTCATAAAGATATACTATTTACGTTTAAGTATACGCAAGCTATCCGTAAAAATTGTATGTTTGGTTAAATATAAAAATATATGTGTCCCCAAAATATTTTTCGTTAAAAATTGTTGACAAACCTTTCTTCAAATTTGAAATTTAATTCATGCTGTTTTTAAAAAAGTATATACTGGTGACTTGGGGATATAGTAAAAACTACATGTACTTTTATTTCGAGAAAAAGGAAGAACATCATTTTTGTTTTGAGGATCTTAACCTTTCAAACACACAAAACTGATAAACATGTATTCAACATAAAATTTATCTCTAGAAATCATTTCACTCTGGATAGTAAAAAAGGACATCCGAATGGTAGTCAATTATTTTGTATCCATAATTGATAAATGCTTAACGTTATGGGTGTATTCTGTAAGGGGATACTTCGTCTGAGCGCACAGATGTTTCTTGATCAATTGGATATATTGTTGTATACACATTGGCCTACATATATACAAATCTGTTTTTTGCTAAAGTTTCATTTATGCTTTTGAAATCAGCATTGCAACCTGGCATATAAATAGTTGACAGGTGATAAATTTTAACTTGAATTTGGGCCACCTCCATATTCTTTTGAATACACGGTTCACCGTGGCACGACCCGCGCTCGACCCAACGTTTGTACATACACTGGAACGGAAACGATATACAGTAGATATTGTTGGCAGATTTCATTAGGAAATGCAAGTGTTTTCTTTGAAGTTTTATTTAATTGCTCACAGTTCTTGTGAACAATAATGTTCATTTATTCAATTTTTCGAATGAGTATATTCGTTTATGTATAAGATTACTCTTGCATGCATGTAAAATATCAAGCTCCCCATAAAAGATTTTATCTGTACTATTTATATTAGGAAAATTGCTTTACTGTAAGCACTAAATCACGACTCTTTGATTTTAATTGAGTTTATTGCAAAAAATAAAATTCGGCTTTTTATTTTAGATATGTGAATTTTACAAAAACAGTTGATGTTGAATGTATATAAGAAGTGAAAAAGCTGTATCATCTATCTTTATAGATTGACCCATGCATGCCATCGATTGTATTCATCTCGGAATAAAATGAAGTTTTATAACAAACTCACCGACATAAAAGTCTGCTAGTTCAAGTTAAAAGTGAACATTTTTAGAACCTCCATAGAGTGTCTGACAATCCGACATCCTGTATATCATATACACACGTATGTCACCTGGTGACGTGGACAAAATCAATATCATTTTTTACTTTTTAGAAGTTTTTGTTAAAAACAAAACCTTGAGTTTACTAGAATTATGTGATAAGACCAGGTTTGAAAAGCGGTACATTTCTTTGGTCGATGGTCTTGCTTAATTATTTCTGTTATTACTTAAGACAATCTAAATTGTATTTCTTGATTTTCCTTCTTATTATTTTAATTTTTTTATGTAATCTTTTCGAGAATCAATAGCACTTAATAATAAAATAATATCCAGATAAAAAAATGTATTAAAATGGTACATGCATGGAGTCAAGATCGTAAAGACGTGGTGTGATGATTAAGCAAAAGAAGGTTATAGCAAAATAAAGGTCAGTAGATGGCAGAAAAGAGAGAGTTGTGCATGATAGAAAAGTAAAGACAGTATATGGTGGTCTCATTGTCCACACTTCTCAATCATCTACTGACCTCAATTCTACATCATCTACTGTCCTCACTTCTCCACCATCTACTGTCCTCACTTCCATACCATTTTCTGCCATCACCTTTCCACAATTTACTACCCTCACCTCTCCACCATCACTGCCCTCCCTCACTTCTCCACCATCTACTGTCCTCGCTTCTCCACCATCTACTGTCCTCACTTCTCCACCATCTACTGTCCTCACTTTTCCACCATCTACTGACTTCACTTCTCCACCATATACTACCCTCACTTCTCCACCATCTACTGTCCTCACTTTTCCACCATCTACTGTCCTCACTTCTCTACCATCTACTGTCCTCACTTCTCCACCATCTACTGTCCTCACTTCTCCACCATCTACTGTCCTCACTTCTCCATCATCTACTGTCCTCAATTCTTCATCTTTTACTTCCCTCACTTTTCCACTACCTACTGTCCTCACTTCCATACCATTTTCTGTCCTCACTTCCATACCATTTTCTGCCATCACCTTTCCACAATTTACTGCCCTCACCTCTCCACTATCACTTCATTTCCTTCAGTTTACCACCACATACTGCCCTCACTACTCCACCATATACTGCCCTAACTTCGCCGCAGTTTTAGATAGGTCATTGAATGTGATGGGCAGCAGAAGTGAAAGCCAATAGATAACTACTAGTTACGGCATTAACTTTAAGTCAATATAACTATCTTTCGTGTAACCAGATCCTGGTAGATAAAGGGTGGTTGCGAGGATAGCCAAGGAATTAAGTGCAGCAGATGATTAGCAAATGAAGGTCAACAGAAGTGAAGGACAATAACATTGAAGGCAGTAGATGGTCGGCAAATGAAGATCTTTATAAGTATGGATCAGTAAAAGAGATGGGCGGTTGAAGTGGAGGTGAGTAGATGATAAGCAGTTGGGGGCAGTAGATGGTGAGCAAATAAAGGTTAGCCTTGTATTAGTGATGGTCAGTAAATGATTGGCAAAAGGTGGGAAATAAAGGACAGTTGATGTTGGATAAAAAGAGAGCATAGGACGTGGTGAAAGTAAGAGAGTGGACAATTGATGGTTAGTATAAGAATAGACTGTAAAGTATAGGCAAATAAAGGTGAGGTGAAGTAAAGGTCAGTAAAAGATGGACAAATTAAGGTAGTAGGAGGGAACTGTAGCATATAATGGGCATATAATGAGCAAAAAAGTTGGAAGATGAATAGTCTGCGAATGAAGGATTTAGAAAAAGTAAAGGAAATTGGATTGCGAGCAGATGAATGTCAGTTGAAGTGAAGGGCAGTAGATGGTTGTCAAAATAAGGTCACTGAAAAGTGAAAGGAATACAATCAATTAAAAATGAGAAAGTATAAAGGAAAGCCAGTAGAGAGTGAGCAAATGAAGGTCAATAGAAGTGAAAGTCGGTAGATTATGGGGAAAATAAGGTCAATGAAAATGAAGGTCAGTACAAGTTGATGATGGGAAAAATAAGGTCAATAGAAGTGAAGGTCAATAGAAGTGAAGGTCGGTAGATAATGGTCAAAATAAGGTCAATAGAAGTAGAGGGCAGTAAATGATCGGAAAATGAAGGTAAATAGAAATACCTAGGTATGGAGAGCAGTAGAATTGCACATTAAGGTCAGTGGAATTGAAGGACAACAGACGGTGAGCAAATTAAAGTGTTCTTCCTTATTTTCCAGATGAACAAAATAATTTTTATAAGAAAAATGTGGTGATTATAATTCAAAACTGTTATTCAGAACAACCACAAAATGCTTAATAAGCAGCTCCCATTTCAAATCTCAGACGAGTGAAAATTTCATTTGATGTGGGAGTATTATATAATTTAAACTTAGATAAAAGCCAGATGCTCAGTCAATGGTTTTGATTGAAAGAGTAAAAATCTAATTCTGCAGGCGCATGTCGTTAGTCTGCATTTTAAGTTCATTCACCGATTTTTCAAACTAATCATTTTTGGTATGATATTATGTATGTATAGCTATTGTTTGAACTATTCGCTTGTTGAAATCTGTGTGAATATCCGTATGTTATATTAAAATTATTGCTTCAAAGTGATCACAAAGTCTATTATTTTTTAAGTATATATAAAATAAATTATCTATACTGAGTAAACAGGTGCTTGAAGGTTTGTAGACATCCTTGGATATTTTATCACCAATTACAGGATAAAAACATTGGCGTTCAGACATACAAACTAAAGAATCAAACGTGACCTAGATGCCTAACCTTCTACCAAACAAAAAGGTAAATTAACCCACATAAACAACAGAAAAATGCTGGCTCCAGTTAAAATAAGCCAAGCAGAAAATTTTATTATCATTTTTGCATCATCAAAAGGTGTTTTCTATTGCAACAGCAATTTTGTGAAACTTGGAATGCTATTAAGTAATAAATCGTGTCATAGTAACAAATGTAGTGTTAATGAATTGAGTGAAGAATGAGATGTGCAGTGCCAGTTTGTGTGAGCTGCAGATTTTTGAAATAAGTTTGAAAAGAAAAGAAAACGCAACCATCATTTTTCAGGAACACATGCATTTAATAGATGACTTTAGATGGAAGAACATATTTCAATAAATAAAGCTCTTAAGCTTATATTATCGTAAATTGTGCAAAACTATTTTTTCTAAAACACCTTTATTTTTAAAAGATGCTTCAGATATTGAATGTTCTTGCTGATCGTGTAATCTAATTCTTATCACTTCTGGATTATTTAACACGGAAGGTTAAATATCTTCTCTACCCACTTTCACTATTATGAACTGAAAACAGCTTTAAAAAATTATTTTTGTTATGAACATTGTATCATTGTTTTTATGTCCATGTAATCGAAGATTCGGGGATATATAGTTTTTGCCCTTACCGTTCGTATGTCTGTCTGTTTGTCCGCAAAAACTTTACAACATTGTCCATAACTTTTGAGTGGGTGGGTCAGTGGCTTTCATAATTAACAGGTGTATATTTCTTGTGACAAGACCTTTCTTTTGGTACCGTCAAAGTTGACCTCGTGACCTTGACCTTGGAGTTTGACCCACTTTTATAAAAAAAAAATTCCGAACATTAACCATAGCCGTAACTTTTGAATATTTGGTGCTAGGGCTTTCATGCTTCAAATGTATTCATTGTGACAACCTTTCATTGGATATAAAAATATTTGACCCTTTGACCTTTACCTTAGAGTTTGATCCACTTTTAAAAAACTTTAACCTTGACCATAAATTTTGAACCGTTTGAACTAGGACTTTCTTTTTTTTTCACAGGTGTATTCCTTGTGAGAAGACCTTCCTTTTGGTACCAACAATTTTGACCTTCACCTTCGGGTTTAACTTGCATTTTTTTTAAAAATCGACCCTTGCCATAAGCTGTCATACAGGGGCATCAGTGTTTTACAAACACATTTTGTTATCTAGATTTTTGGTGCATGTCTGCCTCATTTTTTAGTCAGCAAAGCAGAAATATAGAATACATGCCTTAAGACAGCTAACCTTAGTGTACTATACAAAAAGATATGTATTGTTCAAGCTTGATATATAATTGATTTTGTCACTTGTGTATTTACCAAGATGTATTCTCTTATGCGAATTTCTCTGAGATGTCTTTTATAATTTTGTTACATTTTGTAATATTGCATTGCTAGTAAAACATTTGGGAAATATGGATATCTTGAAATCTTCAAAGTAGAGAGAGAGAGAGAGCGCGAGAGAGAGATTTATGAAATTGACAACTCCAACAAAACTTAGGCATATTTTATTTTGGTATTTTGCTTTTTTAAGAGGATAAACTCATTGACATAAATACATCCACAAAAACTCACTAATGCAAAATAAAAATTTCAATGGTATCCTGTTATTTTCTTTTCTCATAGTAAAACAAATAAAAAAAAGATTTTAAGGTCTTTAATACACTTTTCCCCTTCAAAGTAAGCTTACAGGTGCATCCATTCAGAGATGCTGTTAGAATCAGGGATTCTTCTGAATAGAACACGTGTTCATGGTCACGTTTTGGAGGGATAACATTTTTACAGCAAAGGTAAAAATAATTCATTACATTGACAAAATAATCATCAGAATGATTGGGATATATTGTTTTTAATAATGAGGTTCTAATGAATCCAAACGATAAAAAAGGTTATAAAGTCCTTGTCTTTAACGCTATCTGCCAGGGCAAGAGCACTCTCCTGCTAACATCTGCTAGAGTATTTATTCCTAAGCTGCTAGAAACTACTGAGTATATGTGTTTGACAAATGCTTTAAATATGTGATATATGTATGAAATAAGGTAAACTGAAGCATTTAATGTGCTCGTTCTAATTACTTGTGTCAGTTATTGCGTAAACGATTTATCAATGAAATATAATTTCCCCTCTCAGCAACTTTTTTGGGGGGGATGCCATTGCAGATTTTTTTGTGGAATTGCACATAAGTTTTACTACGTTGGTGGTATAAAAACGATATCTAGATTATCGCCTCCAGCTATCATTGTGTGGGTGATAACTTTAGAATTATGCTCAGTTAAGTTTCGTTTTATCTCTACCAGTTTTCATTTACCTGTATATACACCGAATTAGTGGTAAATTAAATGGAAGAAGCATTTGAAAGATCTCTCTACGAGCTACTTATAGAGAACACAAGTTTTCTACCATTTCCTGTCCCCCGTTTCTATAGTTTTTCTAACTGTTTAACAATGCAGAAGTCTGCTTGTAGAAAGTCATTTTAAAATTAAGAGATTTTCAGAAGTTAACACAGCGTGTTAATTGGAAACTTAAAGTTAATATCGGGCCACCTCGGATTAACCGCCGACAGCTCGTATACTATCAATTTGAAGTATTCTAGTCAGACCTGTTCGTCCATTTCATAATTCTATTGAAATTAATACATTTTTAAACAACCTGTCAACAAAGTTTAAGTTCAGAGATTTTTTCTACCGATGTGTAAAGAATTTCTTATAGACAGGGCTCCTGATACATCGACGGTATCTAAGATTCCATCTTCCGGTCTTAGCGCTGTTGTCCGGGTATTGTTCATTATAATAAATTTCAAAAATCCATCTATCTTGGGCTCGTTAAATATCCATTTTTCAGCTGACAATGACGGTTGATCCATGTTATTGTCTGCAGGAATATCTTAAGCTTGTCTCAATTGCAATCAAAAAGGCTATCGTGTGCATGTGAATCTATCAAACATTAAAATCTCGTGCAATCACGCTATGAAGTTGGTGAAGGAATTTGCATATTTGTGTAAAAACGCAAATTAATATCTGAATGAACATTTTGTTTAATATTTCCTTATTAATTAGAATGATTTTTAATAATGGATGACCCAAATCTTCACTGTGAACATTCTGAATGAGTAAAGGATTTGTTGGCAAGGACAATCCATTTTACTGGAATCAAGTGTTATTTCTATCTGTAACAGAATAAGATGAGCAATGTCTGATTACTAAATGCAATTTTTACAAGTCATATCAAATAACTTGCATGTCATTCTAAGGATTGCGCTCCATTCTTGTGCTCTGATTCACGTGTTTTGTCTAGAAGTGGGACATGCAGTTGACTCTTACCCTATTCCATAATTGACACAAGAACACCATAATACTATCTTAAAGGAAAATCTCTCAGTGTTTTATTTTTTTACTTCAAAACCCATTGATCTTCTCTAATTGGGTCTGGTCTGTTTCTATGACTTGGGTATAAAAATACTCACCTTTATACATATTCTACATGTACTTGTCACAAAATTTCAAATTAGGATAGCTTAAATACCATTTATTAACTATTATTTCTTTATGTCAGGTAAATCTTCTTATACTTCCCAGTTTCACAAATTTTGCAGCAACAATTCTAGCATCAAACAATACATGTTTGTGAAACATTGATGCCCCCATATGGCATTTTTTCTCAAATGCAAGTCAAACTCTAAAGGTAAAGTTCAAAAGGTCAAAATTTTGGTACTCAAAGAAAGTTTTGTAACAAGGAATACACCTTTGAAATATGTAAGCCCTTGTTGAGTTGTTCAAAAGTTAGGGTCAAGGTCAGAAGTGCAAAAATATTTATACCCACTGAAAGGACTTGTCCCTATGAATCTACATGTGAAATTTAAAACAACCTAGCACCATACGTTCAAAGTTATGACAAAGGTAATAACTTGGTTATTATACTTTTACAAGTGTGATATTTTTTTTGTAAAAGTGGGTCAAACTCCAAGGTCAATGTCAAGACGTCTAATTTGGTGGTACCTAAAGAGAGGTCTTGTCGCAAGAAATACACTTGTGAAACATGAAAACCATTGTCCCACTCAAATAGAAGGTATGAGCAAGGTTAAAGTTTTTGCGATAGATCAGCAATCAGAAAGACAGATGGACGGACAGGGCAAAATTATATACCCTCGATTAAGGAGGCATAACTATAGTACTGTGTTTCTAAGTGACAATTACTGTAAGTAACAGTAAATGTAAAACTAATTATTAGCGAGATGTGAATGTGAAGCACAGATGCCCACGTATAACAGATCATGGTGAAAGTTTAAGTTTCTAAAATGCTAGTCAAACTCCTAGGTGAAAATCAGGAGATCAAAAGTACTTGTACATAAAGAAAAGTCCTTTCTCAAGGAATACACCTATGAAATATGAAAGCCGTAAAACTTTTATTCAATTTAGTTATGGGTTATGGCAAAAATCTTCGCTAGCCTAGGGTTTCAGATTTCGGATCGGAAGCTAGCGAAGATGATAGCGAAGGGTAACGTTTTTCTCCAAGGTCTTGTACATTTTTTGTCAATACTTTGTACAGTTTTTTAATGAGCAATATAAAGATTTTCACCTGAATTTAAGAATTTTTCAATTTCAAAGCTCCTGTACAGTAGGGTTTAAAAACTGTCACATGCATTTTAAGGTATAAAGAGTAATGTAAGCTGACACTTGTTATTATAGTTTCAATTACATGTATGCTTATTCTGAAGAGCTTCTATTCAATCACCCTGAAATTGGGAGTTAGAGAGATACATGTAGATCTATACATTTTTTTAACACAATGATTAAAATACAGCTTGAATTCTAATTTCATTTTACAACACACCTTGCATTCATATTTGCAGAAATGGCAGATAGTGATGATGAATATGATCGGAGAAAGGGTCGAGAAAAGTTTAGGAGAGAGCGTAATGATTATGAAAGACGAGAGGAAAGAAGAAGCCGTGATCCAAGAGATGTTTGGGACAGAGACAGGTAAACTACATCTTGTTTTTATTGAAATCTTGTGCAAAATTACACATAAATTACATATAATTATAAGTCTTTGAAATGAATGCTATTTAAACAAGCATGAATGGTTATTTAATTATTTGAAAGCACTTTTCTAGGGTAGTGTACATATAGCATCTTAAAATTTTCAGGTCAACTGGGAGAGCAAGAGAAGCCTGGAGCAGCAGGAGCAGAGAGAGACATGATCCCTACAGAGAATATGATGCCAGGCGACGGGAGAGATACAGCCCTAATGTCAGACGAGACATGAGTCCTCCACACGCAAAACGAATGAGACGGGATTGGTAGGCTATAAACTCTTCTTTCTAAAATATTATTATTTTCAGTTAGCAATTGAATATCTTGATTTTTTATTTACAAAGGAATGATTAAGCTGCAAATGTATAAATCAATTTTATTAAAGGGATGACCAAGGTTACCCTCCTTATGACATGGGTGGATATGGAGGAACTCCAATGCAGCCACCTCCCACCTGGGGCCCCTCCCCAGAAATGAGGGGTCCTCCACAGGGTGATTTTAACCAGGGACAAGGAGGAAGGTAATATTTTTGTAAATGATTGAGATTAAATTTAATATTATTGTATGATATATTCTAAAGTTTAGCATGTGCAAATGAAAACTTTCAGTTTGTACCACTAGTAGATACTTTTTAATTGTATCTATATACTTTTGTCTTGTTTATTGCAGAGACCTAGAATTTCCCACCCAGCCCCCAATGTTGACATTTAAACAGTTTTTATCCCAGCAAGAAGATAACATCAGTGACCAAGATGCCATTAAAAAATATAATGAATATAAAGACGAGTTCAAAAGACAACAAATTAACGAATTCTTTTTGGCACACAAAGAGGAAGAATGGTATTTTTATTAAGTTTCTGGATTTTTGTATATAACGATCTAAAGTCTTGATAAAGAGGGCCAAAGTGGAAAACAATTTTGAAAATTGAATGAACATTTTATTGTTTTCTTAATGATACTATCTGTAAATTTTTTTTGGTAATCAGTTCCCCATGAAAATGTGTGTGATTAATAAATGATTTTATTTGCAAGAACAGAAGAGGAATAGCTTTTGCATTGCATGTTTCCTTTTTATCATGGAAACGAAGCAGCTGTCGATCCCTATCTTGGAGAATTTTATTCGCGTTATTTAGATACACTGCGCACAATGCAGTGTTTATATTGATGAAAGTGTTAGGTTAGGGTGATAGGCTATTGTACAAGTAAACGTGCCAGACACACCTACTACTGGGTAGTGAAGGTTATCCAGTGAAACGCGTAGATGACTCAGGTAATTACGTTATCCTTCACAGGTTTGGGAAATCTGTCACTTCTGACGGGTATCAGGGATATTGTCATATTTGTCAGCTGATGCTTGTATTGTTTTGCATGACTTGATTTTACAGGGGGAACATTTTCTACAGAAAAACTTTCTTGGATATGCATGGTTAATAATTTTACAATGAATTGGCAGTATTAAAACCAGTTTAAGAAGAAAAGAGAAAAGTGTTATCAGATAGGGGAAAAAATCAATAAAAAGAAGTCAAATTGTGTATGATATTAGTATCAAACCTTGTATTTATCAATTTGTTAATTGTTCTTCATCTTTCAATGATTTCAAAACATACATGTTAAATGATGAATGAAGAGTCTTCGTATTATCTGGTGGTTCAACCATGTATCCCGGTATTGCTGACCGTATGCAGAAAGAAATCACAGCTTTAGCTCCCAGCACAATGAAGATCAAGATCATTGCTCCACCAGAGAGGAAATACTCCGTCTGGATCGGTGGTTCTATCCTTGCTTCTCTGTCCACCTTCCAACAGATGTGGATCAGCAAACAGGAATACGATGAATCTGGCCCATCCATTGTTCACAGAAAATGTTTTTGATATAATAGTAATTCTATTTTTTTTTATTTTAGATTTAATAAAAATAATACATTTATCTTTGTTCTATTCTTAAAATATGGAATTGATGAGGTGTTGAACACAATTATCAGGCGTATAGAAACGCGTTTCTGATAGGGTTGGATATGAAAGGGGCAGCCAGAAAAAAAATGAAAATTTACATGAAAAAAGGAGCATTGTCCAAATCTTTTTTGGATGGATGGGGGTTGCTTTTTTTAAATCTGCCTACCTGATCAGCCACTTTGTGTGCCTGTGCTTTGGTCGGTTTATACGTCCTGTATTTTGGAAATAGAATATTGTTAACCAAAGAGATTGGTAGGAGTCAAACCATGGGATACAACAGTCAGATTTTAGCCTAGTACTAGTGTCACCTTGAAAAATAGCTCAAGAATTCATTTCTAAGATACCGGTAAATCCTAACGCAAGAATTTTTTTCTAATTATGTTGAAATATTGTAAAGATTCAAACAAAGACCTAGATTTTGAAAAAAAAAATAAAAAGAAACTCCAGAAATATATATCGTAAACAAAATGTTTAAACAGATGGATGAAAATTATTTTAATCATAAAATGCTGGTATCTCAGTTAAATGAAGATGGTTAGAGTTTATAAACGTGCAAAAAGGAATTCGACAAGGATGCCCCTTTTTAGCGATACTTTATTATTTTGTTGCTGATATTTTAAACCTGGAAATGAAGAATACTAGTATTCATCAAATTTTGGAATTGAACAGTTTAAATAAAGCACTGCAAAGGCCCCCTCTCACTTTTTTGCCAAGATGTACATACATGTAATATAGGCATTGAAAAAATGGGGTTGCTTACCTCTTTTTGTTGGTTCTGACCACCCAGTATCGTAACCCAACCCATACGAAATAATAAAGGTCTCGTTCCCTTTGAAGGGTTTCATTCTCTTCTCAGGAACATAGGAAACTACTACTTTACATATTTTTGAAAATATGTAAGACAGTTTTACAGACTTAATTTATCGTTAAACCACAAATGTCACGAAATTTTCTTATTTAACCAGCAATTTTTTTCTGTCATTCTCCCTAGCTGCAAATCTGTAGCGTTATGGATTTTTGTATATGGTTTTATACTAGTATATTTGTCTTTGACTATGAACAAAGACAAATATGATATATATATCATATTTGTTTTTGTTCATAGTCAAAGACAAATATATAAAACCATAACGCTCCACAGATCTGCAGCTATCATTTTCCCCAAATCAATGCAAAATCTTTACTTTTATGTTTATATTTAAATTAAACAGATTCTAAAGAAGAAATAGGGACAAAAGAAGGTAAAAAATTAAGAGAATCGCCGATTTCTCTTGATTTGTGGTCTATCCAAAGGTTATGATCTTTAGAAAAACTAATTAAAATTATTCAGTTGGGGAATTTGTGCAGAATAAATTTATTCACAGTGAAACCAGGGTACACATTTTTTTATGTGGAAGATGTAAGTCTATTTGCAGTCTGCATCTTACTAGTAATTAATACATGAAGGTGTTTTGCTAATTTGGTATAACGTACCTATCTCAGTATCTGACAAAAATATGCCCTTCAGAAATATGTTCGGGATCGCGATTCAGATTTTTTTTTCTTCTATCACGTTAGGGCAAAGTCGAAGGCTAGGACGCTATCGTCTCCACTGCAGCCCACAGTTTGAAATTGACCAGATTTTAAGAAGATCATACCTGCAGAAAAATCGGAAATGGAGGTATCAATATATGATAATTGATGAGCTGATTTTTCTTTTTTATCATCAAATGCTGTGTGACCACCTTGCCCATGGATACGCATTGCAAAATTACAGGCAAATAATAAGCATTGAACAAATTGAAACTAATCGCCTTAATGGAATAAACTTGCTAGTTTGGGGAATAAATTTACACTGCAAAAAATTACAAACTTTAATTTTTGCTATAAATATTGTTAATCTGCATCAATACACACTGAAAACATTAACTTTTGGCAAGCAAGTTTTATCTCAATGATTCTTATTTCTACTGCTCTAAGAAGTTTAAAATAGAATCATCAGGGAGGTCAATTTCCTGAATAGTAGGGGTACAGAAAATTAGTAAGCAAAGTTGTTTCTTAAGCAGCTTTTTAAGTATTTTAATGCAGATTTATGGCAACATAAAAAAGCTTCTGTGCACTGAAAATATCTCATTAAGGATTATTATATCCCATACAAGCAATTATATCTTGTTTATAAAAATGGTCCCAATGGCGAGAAAAACATATTTTTGTATAGTTAAATCTGATAATCTGTGTTTGTTAACAAGTCATACAATTCTTCAAATCAAGTTCTGTATATCTTCACTTTACTTTCTTTGTATCTTCACTTTGATTTCTTTCAGATTGCTGTCTTACACTCCAAATCTGGCAAATGTTTGGCAACTATCACAAATGTGAGTACATGTAAAACATTGAATTGTCTCCTCCCTCAATAAGGTGTACTATTGTCCAATAATATGTTACAGTTGTAGAATGACTTAAATTCAGTTTCAAGGTTATAATATATTTTCATTCAGTATTAATATAATCTTTTCAATACATAAAAACTTTCAGATCAAATTATGTTATTTTCTCATTCAAAAGGTGACACCAAAATCAACTATACTAGATGTCAAAAAAGAATATCAGAAAAAGAGTAAGTATTTTTTTTATCTACTTTCATTTTTTGGTGGATATAATCAAGTGCTGAACAGAAGAAAAGTTCATTTTTGGCATGAAATTGTATACTTAAACTTTTGTTTTTCATTTTCTTCACAGGTCCTAAGTATTACACAACAAGACAAGCATTCAAGGTTGATCCAAGTAAGTAAAACTACAGAGGAAAATGCAGGAACAATCTTGGTCTCTCAAAAAAAAAAACTTCTGGAAAAAAAAATTATGTAATGTTTTCTAAAAAGTTTATAGTACTTAGGTACTTTTTTGTATATTATTTGTTGAATTTAAAACTGGTAACACTTTAGAGGGGAAGCTGTTGAAAGATGAAGAGACACTAGGGAGCTTAGGATTAACAGGAAAGAAGGGAACTCTGTACTTCAAAGACCTGGGTCCCCAGATTGGATGGACGACGGTATGTATTGATTTAAAATGTACATCTCTTAGATTAGAAAAATAGTCAAATAAATGAATAATGGGATTTTTTTTCATGACAGAAGCAATTCAAACTGTTCCAAACAACAAGTTGTAACAAAGAAATACAGAATAGATTTGTGATACATGTACAATTTCTGTTGTAAGGTGTTCCTGTCTGAATATGCGGGACCTCTAGCTGTGTACCTGATCTTCTACACCCGACCTGCTATTATATATGGAGCAGCTGCAGCGTCAGAACCAAGGGCACAGGTCGTCAAGTAAGCCCTACCCACTGGTCATTATAAAAATACATACTTCAATGTGTATTTAAAGATGTTTTAGAACTACTGTTGTACTAATCTTCCTAACATTTTCTACACTGAACTTCTTGATTAGTCACTTAAAAATTTTATTTTTATATTTAATGTATAAAACATTTATAGTGATTGATAAATGCTAGTAAGTTAATTAGGGATGTCAACGCGTACCCGGTTAACTCTTGAGCTAATGTTATGTTGTATTTGTGAAATAAATTGAACATAAAATTTGTGAAATGTTGACTAAAAACATTATACAGAGAACACACTCTTGTAATCTACAAAGAGGTAAAAACATTACACTCAGGTGATGATATTATTATAAGAGGAGAATATGTATTGCTGGACTGGGAATTGAGCCCAGTCTCCCTGCATCAATAGCCTGGTGTTATACTATAGTGAGCTACCCAAGCTGATATCCATGGCTTGATCTCTTGCATTATTTCTCCATAATTCGTCTTTGCTCTTAATTCTTATTTGCTCCTGCCAACCTAACCTCAAGTTCAAGGTTGTCAAAGGCACTAAACTACAATGTATCAGGAAAGGAGAAAATGTAGAACTGGCCCAAGATTCAAACTTATGACCCCTGCATTACCAGTACATTAGGTGCTCCAACTGAGCTACCCACTCAGTACCCAGACCTAGGCCACTGCCTAAACCATTGCAGTAAACTGTTACCACGGACACCAAACTTGCTTGAAATTTTGACTCCCCAGAAAAAATTAAATATATATATACTAGAGGGTCGAAAATTCAAGCAAGTTTGTTGCTTGTGATTTCTATATAAATGGAAAGTTGAGTATATATTCCTGTCAATTCATCATGAAACATCATTGCAACACAATTACATGTACTTCTAGATTTGTTTAAAAGGAAATCTGAATTTCATAAAAGTAAACGTAATTAAAAATCTAACAAAACCACACAAGGTAAAGCAATACCTGGAGTTCATAAATTTTCTATGAAAAATTACTATGGGGAATACATGTACTCATATTACTGTAAATATATTAACGGGGTATATTTGGTGTGTATGATATTTTGGCATAAAATCATATTTTAACAAGTTAGATTAGATTTGATTTAGTGCTATCTAAATGTGCTAGATATAAATCTATGATAAACAAGACATTTAGTGATGCACTTGATTTAGCAGATGATCCATTGCGCTAAAATTGCTAAATGGAATACACCGCTTAATGTAATACATTTACAGTATTTTACACATAAACGTACCTGTTAGGTTCAAAATACAACAAATGTCCAATTCGTTACACATCAGTTTAATGGTTTGTATCACACTACATATCTTCCACAATATGTATTAAATGCAATAAAAGTGAATTTATAAAAGTATAAATTAAGATGAAACTACAAAGGTAGTCTTGACTACTCATTAAAGTGAATATAACATGCATTAAGATTATTCAATATTAAAAGAACTTTTAAAAACAGAGATTTGTAAAATGTTAGTGGTGAGTCTATTGCCTTTATTTCAGAGAAGGAATGGAACAATGCTCTTCCTAGAGCGAGGATAATCTTTAAATTCTTTTTTGTAATTTCTGTGTTTCCCAAGAGCCCATACAGCCATCTGGTAAAATCCACAGGTTGTAAACAATAGAGCTGAAATTATGAAATAAAAAAAAAATAATGCAAGGAATCAAAACTATAATGCATTAAATGAAAACTTTAATGTATTAAATCAAAACTAATGTATTTTAAACAGAAATCAAGAGAGAAATCACTTGCAAGTGCAAATCATTTTCCCAGAATAAAGCACTGTTAAAATGCTCATTACAAGATATTACTAAATAATTCACTCAGTCATCTTCCTGGTACATGTACCATGATATGCCCACGGTAAATATAAATGTTCATTATTTTTTTCTCTTTTTAAAATTTTAATTTTGTTTATTCTTATTGGTACATTTATAATCGATAAAACTTCAGAGACTGCTATATGAAGGGAGACAACTCTGACTCTTACCTGGCAGACACTGTGTCATGACACTAAAACCAACCCAGGCAATGGTCTCATATGTGTAGTTAGGACACGACACAAGGTTAAATAACTGGGTCATGGGGTTACTGTCCGGAACTGGAATCTTCCTGGTTTTAGTTCCAGCTGGTCTCATATTTCTGAATGCTACATGGACAGAGAAGTTTCCCAGCTCTCCAATCTAAGTAAATATTGGGAGAAAAATGTTTTAGAAAAGAATCCATTTAGAGGTTTAATACTGTTGTTGCAATTAAATTGATTTATTTATCACAAAAAATAAAATGCCATGATAGAATCACCAATTTTTTCCTAAAAATAAGTTCTTTGCAATTATAGCAAGCTTTTAAAATGGAAGATCCATAAGTAATGACCGATTATAAATGTTTTTAAGCTTAATGTTTACAGAATGATAAAAATATGAATAAAATTTAAGTTTAGGTTAAATATTTTTTTTTTAGAAATAAATTCCTTAATATTGCACTGATTTTTAATCAATTAAGTATTAAATTCATGATCCATCACAATATTTAAAGTAATTTTAAAAACTCAATTGGTAGCTTTTGACAAATTAGACAATCAATGTCAATATTTCACTTACAATAAATGCAGCAAGTCCAGCATAAATCTGCCTATTACCAAATGCTGAAAAATAGAATTACAAACATTATTGTACAAGTGAAAAAATGGAAGTACAATTAGAATACTGTAGAAGTACTTTTTTCCGCGTGGTATTAATTTACACTATGTACGCGGTCACAAATTTTCTGCGGAAATTTGTCCAAGCGTACTTAATATAAATGTAAGGCATATTGTGACAGTCAAGAAAATCCGCGTAATTTACCAGCGGTTTAAACAGAAATTGAGATTCCGCGGAATTATGACCCCCCTGAAAAAAGTACATCTACAGTATAATATACACAGCAAGCAATGTTTGTTTGACAAGTTTCTATCCCTTGAAACTGTAAAATAGGACCACACAAATTTCTACATGTATTTTATACAATAAACATTGACAGAGTGGTTCAACATAAAGACAAAAAAATGCACTTAAAATCCAATTCACCTGGTACTGCTGACAGAAAATGATTTGGCCAAAATAGGATTAGGCACATAATAATAATAGGCTAGTGAGTTAACAAGCAAAGCACTGGTCATGTCATTCAAGCAGTCATCACTTACTGACTATGATTACATAGAGAATAATACATACCCTTTTCCATATCACATCCTGTATCAGCCCGAGACACCAATATCAGCCAGAGGGCCGAAGGCCCGAGGGCTGATATTGGTCGAGGGCTGATACAGGATGTGATGTGGAAAAGGGTATGTATTAATATGTTTATTACATACTTAGTAATAAAATACAGCATACATTAAGAAGAAGAAAATAAGTAAATAATCGTGCATGGACTTCTTACATACATGTACATGGTCTATTGTATCATACGATTTGGGTTTGTTTCTACTTGTATTTCAATGCACTCAATCCTATTTTGAAAATAATCTATTATAAAGATTAACCTTATTTTCAAAGAGTTAAAATTTTAAAGAGAATATGAACCCACCAAAAATTGTGTATGATAACAAGTACTGTTTTTGTGGTCTAATTTACTAAGGATGTGATATTGACGTCACAATAGCCGTATCAGCCCGGGCTGATATGGCTTTGCGGGGCTGATATAGGTTATCAGCCCTGCAAATCCATATCAGCCCTACAGGGCTGATACGGCTATTGTGACGTCAGCCATATCGCATATGCAAAAAACCTGTATTTATTACTAAGTGTGTAATAAATAGATCTACACCTAGATAAGAAAAATGAGGTGCATGTATAATGCTGCAGATATATAAAGTACAAGAGAAATCTCACCAGGCACTGTGTACAATGGATGGTTGACAAAGTAAGAGATCAAAGCTGCAAATCCCCAGTAGTAGGAGCAATTCTGGAAAGTACAGAAATACTAATTATTTCTGTATTATGTTAATTTGTGTAATATGAAGCTTCAATTCATAATGATCTTGATTGTCAAGTGTTTTTATGAATAATAAATATCTTCTCCGTATAATACATATCTCTACCATACAAACCTTGAACAAATTCATAATGGGCATGGTGGCATTTGAAAATCTGTGAATGAATACTGTTTCTAGGAGTCTCTTGATGTAGTGGAATGAAAAACATGCACATGCCATACTGAAATGATATAAATAAAGGAAAACACTTAGTTAAAGAATGTATCTTTTACCCAAATTATTGTTAATTCAAATGAGGGTAGGGGTGGGTGGGGCTGTATTAACTTTAGGGATGTCAAATCAGTCAATTTTTAATACTCGGTTACTCGGACGTTTTTCAGCATTTTGTATACTGAAAGGAAAAAGAAACGCATAATAAACTTTTGAATAAAATTAAAACTTTTATTTCCAATATGTTTTCCAGTATTGTTATCAAACAATTTAATCCAACTTTAAACAACAAGTAACCGAAATCTTGTGTGACTTTGACTGATAATTCCTGAGTTATTGAAAGTGATATGTCAATACCCCCCAAAATTAAAATAATAATTCTCATCATCTCCCTTGCGCATCAGTAACAGCCTTGATTTTCTTGTGCATTGAGTTCATTAGAGCATTTATCTTTCTCAAAGGATTATCATTCAAGCCTTCTGACAATAGTCTAAATGGTTGAGAGTAGCTGTGTTATTCCAAAACCAACAAATCCCCCCCGCCCAATGAATCCATCAAATTTTCAATTTAGGATAGAATTTTCAGAATCTAGCTAATTTGGTACACGTGAATGTTTCTAAGGAAGTCTCGACAAACACTGGCTACATTTTCTCAGCATGAACATGCTAAAAACATTACACATACGGCGTGTACGTGCGCGTGTGAGAGTAAAATCGACGTAAAGTTGCTAAGCTTGCGTACCAAATTAGAGCAGAGAGATTCTGTCAGTATTAGGGTGAAAATATGAGTCTGACTGTCTGCTTTAAAAATATCGATGTCAGTGATAATGACTTGACAATAACCGAGGTAGCATGATGAAAAGCCCTATCTTGATGTGACGTTGTTACGCGCCAACGTCACCGTCATGGTTGGTTGGAAACCTTTTAAGTTACTCTCTGACAACCGAAAAATCGTTTTTGGTTGAAAATTTTAAAACAAACAGCACAGCAACATGTTGTTGCCTTTTTATTCACTTATGGAACTCAATTACTAGACCCTATGTAACGTCTGTTAGCCATACCATGATTGCAAGAAATTTATACTGACTGCAAATATTGGAAAACGATGTCTGTAACTCTAATGTATCGATTGGCACTACAAAATGGGATCACAAAAATGTCATCATCAACATGCACGTGTATTTGGCTTTTTATCACTTCCCATACGTGACACTATACATTTCATGGTTGAGTAATTTTGACCAGCGATTTAAGTGCACAGTAACCAAATTACACATCATCTGATAAATTTTCATAATTTTCGGCCACATAGTTAAATACTTTTCGCTATAATGCTATTATGCGTTTCTTTTTCCTTTCAGTATATTTTGCAACGATGGACATCAGTTTTTAAAATCCTTTGCCTTCAACCATTTGTATTCGCATGTACTCAAACACCACAAATATCAACAATCCGGTCGCACGTGTAATATGAGTAAGATCATCTGTCTTTTTTTTCGGAGAAAAAAGGAAATTATCCATTTTATTTACACATGATAAACCTTAAACGATGTTCACTGAAACAAATAATTAGAGCAAACCGAAAATAAGAGTAGAAGACAGCCAAAAGTGTGAAAAGCCACGTAACAGGTGCTTGGTCACGATAATTACTGAATAAACACTGCCACAGGCGATAACAGCCATTTAGAGGCTTAGGAAACCCTAATTACTGCATGTACAAGTGCAATGAGCATTTTACGTTTTGAAACAGATTGTTTAATGCATTAATAAATAAGCTTAGAATATTCAAAAATTTACATGCGAGTAACCGAGTACCGATTTTAGTATTCGATACTCGGACGTTCGATCGAGTACCTAGTTAACCGGGTACGCGTTGACATCCCTAATTAACTTACTAGCATTTATCAATCACTATAAATGTTTTATACATTAAATATAAAAATAAAATTTTTAAGTGACTAATCAAGAAGTTCAGTGTAGAAAATGTTAGGAAGATTAGTACAACAGTAGTTCTAAAACATCTTTAAATACACATTGAAGTATGTATTTTTATAATGACCAGTGGGTAGGGCTTACTTGACGACCTGTGCCCTTGGTTCTGACGCTGCAGCTGCTCCATATATAATAGCAGGTCGGGTGTAGAAGATCAGGTACACAGCTAGAGGTCCCGCATATTCAGACAGGAACACCTTACAACAGAAATTGTACATGTATCACAAATCTATTCTGTATTTCTTTGTTACAACTTGTTGTTTGGAACAGTTTGAATTGCTTCTGTCATGAAAAAAAATCCCATTATTCATTTATTTGACTATTTTTCTAATCTAAGAGATGTACATTTTAAATCAATACATACCGTCGTCCATCCAATCTGGGGACCCAGGTCTTTGAAGTACAGAGTTCCCTTCTTTCCTGTTAATCCTAAGCTCCCTAGTGTCTCTTCATCTTTCAACAGCTTCCCCTCTAAAGTGTTACCAGTTTTAAATTCAACAAATAATATACAAAAAAGTACCTAAGTACTATAAACTTTTTAGAAAACATTACATAATTTTTTTTTCCAGAAGTTTTTTTTTTTGAGAGACCAAGATTGTTCCTGCATTTTCCTCTGTAGTTTTACTTACTTGGATCAACCTTGAATGCTTGTCTTGTTGTGTAATACTTAGGACCTGTGAAGAAAATGAAAAACAAAAGTTTAAGTATACAATTTCATGCCAAAAATGAACTTTTCTTCTGTTCAGCACTTGATTATATCCACCAAAAAATGAAAGTAGATAAAAAAAATACTTACTCTTTTTCTGATATTCTTTTTTGACATCTAGTATAGTTGATTTTGGTGTCACCTTTTGAATGAGAAAATAACATAATTTGATCTGAAAGTTTTTATGTATTGAAAAGATTATATTAATACTGAATGAAAATATATTATAACCTTGAAACTGAATTTAAGTCATTCTACAACTGTAACATATTATTGGACAATAGTACACCTTATTGAGGGAGGAGACAATTCAATGTTTTACATGTACTCACATTTGTGATAGTTGCCAAACATTTGCCAGATTTGGAGTGTAAGACAGCAATCTGAAAGAAATCAAAGTGAAGATACAAAGAAAGTAAAGTGAAGATATACAGAACTTGATTTGAAGAATTGTATGACTTGTTAACAAACACAGATTATCAGATTTAACTATACAAAAATATGTTTTTCTCGCCATTGGGACCATTTTTATAAACAAGATATAATTGCTTGTATGGGATATAATAATCCTTAATGAGATATTTTCAGTGCACAGAAGCTTTTTTATGTTGCCATAAATCTGCATTAAAATACTTAAAAAGCTGCTTAAGAAACAACTTTGCTTACTAATTTTCTGTACCCCTACTATTCAGGAAATTGACCTCCCTGATGATTCTATTTTAAACTTCTTAGAGCAGTAGAAATAAGAATCATTGAGATAAAACTTGCTTGCCAAAAGTTAATGTTTTCAGTGTGTATTGATGCAGATTAACAATATTTATAGCAAAAATTAAAGTTTGTAATTTTTTGCAGTGTAAATTTATTCCCCAAACTAGCAAGTTTATTCCATTAAGGCGATTAGTTTCAATTTGTTCAATGCTTATTATTTGCCTGTAATTTTGCAATGCGTATCCATGGGCAAGGTGGTCACACAGCATTTGATGATAAAAAAGAAAAATCAGCTCATCAATTATCATATATTGATACCTCCATTTCCGATTTTTCTGCAGGTATGATCTTCTTAAAATCTGGTCAATTTCAAACTGTGGGCTGCAGTGGAGACGATAGCGTCCTAGCCTTCGACTTTGCCCTAACGTGATAGAAGAAAAAAAAATCTGAATCGCGATCCCGAACATATTTCTGAAGGGCATATTTTTGTCAGATACTGAGATAGGTACGTTATACCAAATTAGCAAAACACCTTCATGTATTAATTACTAGTAAGATGCAGACTGCAAATAGACTTACATCTTCCACATAAAAAAATGTGTACCCTGGTTTCACTGTGAATAAATTTATTCTGCACAAATTCCCCAACTGAATAATTTTAATTAGTTTTTCTAAAGATCATAACCTTTGGATAGACCACAAATCAAGAGAAATCGGCGATTCTCTTAATTTTTTACCTTCTTTTGTCCCTATTTCTTCTTTAGAATCTGTTTAATTTAAATATAAACATAAAAGTAAAGATTTTGCATTGATTTGGGGAAAATGATAGCTGCAGATCTGTGGAGCGTTATGGTTTTATATATTTGTCTTTGACTATGAACAAAAACAAATATGATATATATATATCATATTTGTCTTTGTTCATAGTCAAAGACAAATATATAAAACCATATACAAAAATCCATAACGCTACAGATTTGCAGCTAGGGAGAATGACAGAAAAAAATTGCTGGTTAAATAAGAAAATTTCGTGACATTTGTGGTTTAACGATAAATTAAGTCTGTAAAACTGTCTTACATATTTTCAAAAATATGTAAAGTAGTAGTTTCCTATGTTCCTGAGAAGAGAATGAAACCCTTCAAAGGGAACGAGACCTTTATTATTTCGTATGGGTTGGGTTACGATAGTGGGTGGTCAGAACCAACAAAAAGAGGTAAGCAACCCCATTTTTTCAATGCCTATATTACATGTATGTACATCTTGGCAAAAAAGTGAGAGGGGGCCTTTGCAGTGCTTTATTTAAACTGTTCAATTCCAAAATTTGATGAATACTAGTATTCTTCATTTCCAGGTTTAAAATATCAGCAACAAAATAATAAAGTATCGCTAAAAAGGGGCATCCTTGTCGAATTCCTTTTTGCACGTTTATAAACTCTAACCATCTTCATTTAACTGAGATACCAGCATTTTATGATTAAAATAATTTCACCCATCTGTTTAAACATTTTGTTTACGATATATATTTCTGGAGTTTCTTTTTAATTTTTTTTTCAAAATCTAGGTCTTTGTTTGAATCTTTACAATATTTCAACATAATTAGAAAAAAATTCTTGCGTTAGGATTTACCGGTATCTTAGAAATGAATTCTTGAGCTATTTTTCAAGGTGACACTAGTACTAGGCTAAAAATCTGACTGTTGTATCCCATGGTTTGACTCCTACCAATCTCTTTGGTTAACAATATTCTATTTCCAAAATACAGGACGTATAAACCGACCAAAGCACAGGCACACAAAGTGGCTGATCAGGTAGGCAGATTTAAAAAAAGCAACCCCCATCCATCCAAAAAAGATTTGGACAATGCTCCTTTTTTCATGTAAATTTTCATTTTTTTTCTGGCTGCCCCTTTCATATCCAACCCTATCAGAAACGCGTTTCTATACGCCTGATAATTGTGTTCAACACCTCATCAATTCCATATTTTAAGAATAGAACAAAGATAAATGTATTATTTTTATTAAATCTAAAATAAAAAAAAATAGAATTACTATTATATCAAAAACATTTTCTGTGAACAATGGATGGGCCAGATTCATCGTATTCCTGTTTGCTGATCCACATCTGTTGGAAGGTGGACAGAGAAGCAAGGATAGAACCACCGATCCAGACGGAGTATTTCCTCTCTGGTGGAGCAATGATCTTGATCTTCATTGTGCTGGGAGCTAAAGCTGTGATTTCTTTCTGCATACGGTCAGCAATACCGGGATACATGGTTGAACCACCAGATAATACTGTATTAGCATACAAGTCTTTACGGATATCAACATCACATTTCATGATACTGTTGTATGTGGTTTCATGGATTCCAGAAGATTCCATTCCAAGGAAAGATGGCTGAAACATGGCTTCTGGGCACCTAAATCGCTCGTTGCCAATGGTGATGACCTGGCCGTCAGGAAGTTCGTAGCTCTTCTCTAAGGATGATGACGATGCTGCTGTTTGCATTTCATTTTCAAAGTCTAAGGCAACATAGCACAATTTCTCTTTAATGTCTCTGACGATTTCTCTTTCAGCTGTGGTTGTGAAGGAATATCCACGTTCTGTAAGGATTTTCATGAGGTAGTCTGTCAGATCACGTCCAGCGAGATCCAATCTCATGATGGCGTGGGGAAGGGCGTATCCCTCGTAGATGGGTACAGTGTGAGATACACCGTCTCCAGAGTCGAGTACAATACCAGTTGTACGACCGGAAGCGTACAGGGAAAGTACAGCCTGGATAGCGACGTACATGGCGGGAGAGTTGAAGGTTTCGAACATGATCTGTGTCATCTTTTCTCTGTTGGCTTTCGGGTTAAGTGGAGCCTCGGTTAGAAGGACGGGGTGTTCCTCTGGGGCCACACGGAGCTCATTGTAGAAGGTGTGATGCCAGATCTTCTCCATGTCGTCCCAGTTTGTGACGATACCGTGTTCAATGGGGTATTTGAGGGTGAGAATACCTCTCTTGCTCTGGGCCTCGTCTCCTACATAACTATCCTTCTGTCCCATACCAACCATCACACCCTGTAATTATTAATTTTTATTTAACTGAAAAAATAAAATGCTTTGTTTTCAAACATAGAAAACATGGTTTGCATATAATTACAGCTTAGCCCTTTTTTGACCTTGGATTGTACTTGAAAGTCGCTCACGTGCTTTATCATCAGAAATTGATGATTTTAAAATATGAATTCAAACAAAGGCTGAATAAAAAAAATCACGTCTAAACTAAAATTCCATTTTTTTACTGTTATTGAAAATATTTCTCTACTTAAAAAAAGTTGATGTATAAATGGATCCATCTATTTCATACCTGATGTCTGGGGCGTCCGACGATGGAGGGGAACACAGCCCTTGGGGCATCGTCTCCGGCGAATCCGGCTTTACACATTCCGGATCCATTGTCAATAACTAAGGCTGCAACATCTTCATCATCCATTTTATATTTGTTGAGATAAAAATCCTTCTGTTCCACAAGTGCCCGCTAAAAGTGTGGGCCGGCGTGATGGAGGTCCTTTTTATATGCGGTAAAACAAATCCTACTACAGAATAATTACCATATATGGTTACATTACGTCGCTCAAGTAAAATATCAGAATTGCTTCGCATAAATTATGGTGCTAATGAAGCAATCGCGTATTCACAAGATTATTAATGCAATACACCTTGACCGACAACAGGGGGAAAAAGCGAGTTAAAGAATGTAGCTTACGACAATTGGGATAGGAAATTTATTTGAAAAAATAAGCTTCAATATGCGACGGCATGACTTCGGTGGGAAAATACACATACCTGTAGATATTGAAGGGAAGTTGCATTCAATCACATCATTCGATCGTCGAGAAAATAGTCATAAATTAAATTAAGATTCAAATATCTAAATTAATTATATCAAAATTAGTGATAAAAAAAGGTTCATTAGACATCATACAAGCTTCAGTATTGTTTTCAGGAATCTTCTCAAATCTTTACCTCATCAGTAAAAAAAAAGCAATAGCTATAACATGTTAAAATTATTAATTTATTCAAATAAACCGCGGAGGTGTGACACATTATTAATATTACGACAAATACTGCTTGTTTTCCCTTTTTTTAATATATGAGAAAATCCACATTCTTCACTTTTTCAAAATGACATGAATATTGCGTAGAAGTTAATAAATGTTAAGCTTAATTTTTGTCGTAAGTTTAACAAAATTAACATTTTTTGCGATACCAGTGGAGAAAAATATAAATGGCAAGGGTACAAAAATTGGACTGGACACTAAAGAAACATCAGGTATAGCTTATACATGAATTAACACTCAAGATCAACTTGACAAAAAAAAAATACATAATTTCATTCATGATAAAGGCCATATAGCGTGACCGTGCAGTAATAGTTTTTGTCTGTGTGTGTGTAGGTCACAGACGTATCAAGGTTCGTATCCCATAAACATCTACTACACATACTGACGCTACTGTCACCAATACTGCCCATTGAAACCAAACAGACAAGCTTGTAACGCTCAAAATCCAAAGTCTTCACTTGTTTTATAATAAGGTCAGGCAGCTTCATCGCCATTTCTGCCGGAGTCGGAGAAGAATTGAAGCTGTATTCGTAGTTTTCCAGAAGAGTGGATAACACTGCCTGGATGAGGGCCTTGCTTCGCGCCGAACTGAATCGTCTGTTTGAACCCGGCTCCATCCGGTAGGTGGGCTCGTACCGTTTGTCAAGAGGCACTTCCGGTATGACCTCCCTCTCGCTGATGGTGGAAGAATCTATTCGAGCCTTCATTACATTCTTTGTGAGTTTCTTGAGACGGGCAGTCCCTGTCAGACTTGGTAGAGTGCTACTGGTGTTTTGGCGGGAAATAGTAGAGAACGACGGCTCGTCATCTTCTGTTTCTCCATCAGCAGACGACTGTTTGTGTGGCAACATTTCTACAACTGAGATAGTGACCACATTTAAAGAGAATGACCAGTAGTCTAAGTCAACATTTTTTGGCTAAATTTCTTCATATTTGTAAGTACTACTAAATTTTGAAACAAATCTTGCAGATATTTATTAAGGAAAGCTTATGCACAACTACAGATGCCTGATTTGATTTGGCAACATGATATGAAATAAAACAAAAAAACATTGAACCATAATACAGTATGATGGCTTCCTTTGCAGGCAAATGTATATACTTCAGACGCTACAGTAATATATGAGGAAGCGGATACAAAGTTTTGTGAAGGTAAGTAATATATTTCACAGATATTGATATTATTATCATTAAATTTCTATAAAAATAAAAATCTTTTTTAAATTTTAAAAATTTCTAAACACTGTAAAGTATACCTTATTTCGCCCGGTTTCGTCCGTGCTTTTCCTGGTACAGACTGGTGTTCGTGTTGGTAACGGCCTTTTTTCTGTTTGAAGGAAGCGGTGCAGATCATAGGCGTCCACGCTGTGAGTTTTACTTTCAATCTATACATATATTATTGTCCTTTTATTTGTTTTATACGATCTTTACAATGTTTAAACAAAAAAATTGTAAAGAAGGAATATTACGTTACATTATAATTGACGAAAGGTGAATGTCAATGGAAAAAGGGTTAATTTACACAGATACTTATCGATTCAACACTTTATAAGAACTCTAAAAACGCCAAATAAAACTATTGTTTCTCATTGGTAATACGTAAAAGAATTATTGATTTGAAAGATAAGAGTTCAAATTTTTCTTAAAGTCCAGTTACATTGGATCCCTCGGTTTTATTCGCAAAATTGTGTAGACATAGGACTTAGTTCAATTTCAATCGTTTAAAGTTATGCATACAATTTCTTGTGCAAAGCTCTTTCATTCATTGGTCTGATTTCATTAATATCTTCCTCAGTACAACTATTATATTATGAATTTTAGCTATACTATCTTCTTCTCAAGAATCACGGGGTCAGTTCAGCCAAACTTGGCACCGAATATTCTTGTGTAAGGGTGTCAAAGCTTCTTGACATAATGTAGAGTCAAGTTTGTGCAAATCGTGACCCCCAAGTGTAGGATGGGGCCAAAATAGGTGATCAAAGTTTTACATAGAAATACATGTAGTAAATATCTTTAAAAATCTTCTTAAGAAAAGCAGACCCATGTTTAATCATATTGACATGGAAGCATCCTTCTCAAGAACAGCAAAGCCATGAGTGGTGATATTGATGTGGAAGCATCTTAGGAAGTGTTAATTTAATTTTCTTTAAATTATGACATACGGTGGTAGGAGGGGACCATAATGGAATCGAAGTTTTACATAGACTTATATATAAAATATTTAAAAATCTTCTCAAGAACAGCAAAATTATGATGGGTCATTTTTTATGAAACCATCCACAGGTAGTGTAGATTCAAGATTGTTCAAATCATGACCCCCTGGGATAGGGTGGGACTAAAATTGGAGATTAAAGTTTTATGTACATTATATCAAGTATATGGGAAAATATCTTTTAATATCTGATGAAAGGTGGTTGAGATTCAGATTTGTTGAAATCACAATCCCTGGGGGTAGAGTATAGGACCACAAGAGTTCTACATAGTACTATATAGGTAAAACTTTAAAAATCTTCTTCTCAAGAAAGGCAGAGAAATGTTTAATCATATTGACATGGAAGCATCCTCAGAAAGTGTAAATCATGACACCCCATCCCCGGTGGAAAGGATTTGGGGATCAAAGTTTTACATAAGAATATATTGGAAAAAATCTTCTCTGCCAAGCACAGAAAAGTTATATTTAGTCAAATTGACATGTAATAATGCTCATGTAGTGTAGATTCAAATTTGTTCAAATCATGATCCCCGGGGTAGGGAGGGGTCAAAGTAGAGGATCAAATTTTTAAAAAGTAATACATGTACATAGGGGAAAAAATAAAATCTTCTCAAGAACAGTTATCTGCTATATTGATATGGAGGCATCCTAAAGCAGTATAAAATCAAACCCAGTAAATAATACTGAACTGATTTTGTGCTTTTTCCTAGCCGATGTGCTCAGGTGAGCGATGTGGCTCATGGGCATCTTGTTCTGGATCATATGGATTGTTGATTGATTGTATGTTGATTTACGTCCCTCTCGAGAATTTTTCACTATTATGGAGACGCCATCACTTGCCGTTGGAGAGCTGCAAATTTTATACTATACTCGGCATTTAGGGCATGAGGGATCATTTTCGTGCCAGCAGCTACTGCGACATGGGACTTCGGTTTATATAGTCTCATCCAAAGGACTGGTCTTCACGTCCCACAGTCACTGGGATTCGAACCCGCGACCTAGAATCAACTCCTTACTTCGCGACTCTATCTAGCAGACGCTAACCACTGCGTCATGCGGGCGATATAAAGCATACTGAAACAGTTCTTTTTCATGGGAAAAAACCCTCTTTTTATGTATCACTCGAAAACGATATATATAAAACAGATATAGTGACCAATGGGTTACATTATCGATAACATACTGTTAGAATACAAAAATTGGAAAAGGTAACTCGACCTCAGATTAAAAAATAAAAAAAAAAATAAAGGGGGGGGGGGTCCATATCACAAGTGCCTGTGATCGCAGTTGGTGCTGATCTCTTACTGCTCAAACGTCGTATAGGTTAAAATTTGCACCCCTCCACTGGCAAGTGGTGTCTCAATGTGAGGGAAATTCTCGAAGGGACATAGATAAAACAAAACAAAACAAACGAAAAAATCTTTGTATTATGATTTTTATAAATATGAAAAATGGCACAGACATACAAATCAGCCTAGCTTTGGGGTCACATTCGCGGTATAAATTTTCACCAAACCGACTTCGAGTTAATTCCCGTTGATAATATCTTGAATGTATACTTAATTTGTTCTGTATTAAACTGTCGCTCAGTTGGTATTATCTTACCATAATTTTACGCAGCATTTGATCAGTCGTTTAATCTGTTTTATCCTTCAAACTTTTGTATTATTACAGTTTTGTGACATGCATATGCCCTCTACAGTCGAGCAGGAAAATCTGTATATATGTGTTAATGGTTTACGTATAAACTTATCTTTCAAATAAAGCAAATAGGGGCATTGTTAGCTTACCAGCAAGAAAGGAAAATCCTGAATAGTCTTAAAGTACATGCGGAGCTTTGACAATGATTTAATTTCTACAAGCACAAGGTTGTTGTTAACATATAAAATTTCGTATTTTTAAAAGTACAAACAAACGTATTCTTTAACTGTATACAAGTGTACTAACATGACTGTGATACTTTCATGGGTGATCCTTGGAGATGGGACATTGGGTAAAATTGCTAAATTTACTAAAATTGCGTAGAGTATTTGGATTGGAATTAATTTAGGGACCCAACTGCAGGATAAACCAATGTTAACCATATTCCAATAGTAATACACGTATGACTCTTTTAAAGGCCGCCAGTGGGTCAGTTTTTTCCTTACCTGGGGGAGTGGTATGTAGGGTGGTACCCCAATGGGTAATCATAGAACTAAATGAGGTACATCAGATGATGAATATGAGGTTCATGAATTATAGTCACTCAAATTGAAGTAACAATAGACATAGGTTATTTCCAAGCAAGGGTCCCAAAGAGGCTTGAAAGATACAATAGTAGCATGCATATTTATTTGATTGCAGTAAAGCATGCGTATTTATATGAATGCAGTACTAAATAAAATACGAGTTCAAGATGTTTCCAATCCAAATACTTCAACCAATCTAAACCTTTATAATCATTGTCGAAGGTGGATCTGAAAATCACAAACAAGAAAGTAAAATATTTATTGCAAATTTCGTGTTCTTCTTGTTCTCATAGAAATATAGTCATTATCATGAAATATTCACATGTACTTTATTAAGCTTTCATGCTGAAGTCTATTGCAGATTTTATTATTCTACTCAACCAGTGCCTGCATTTGCTTTATTTGAAAGGTTAGGCCAAGTCGCCTGATCCCATTGCAAGAAGGTAATATTAAACGTGAACGCATGTCTTCATTTCAACACGCATTAGAATAGAAACCTGAAGGTTATATTATCAAGTTAATTAATCATTTTATATGAAAGTACTTTTTCATTTACAATATACTACATACGGGTATTGTCAGCGCTAAAGGACAGAAAACAGGAAAAGAAAGTAAAAATTCTTATGACAACGAATGTCAGAATGTGCATTGTATTTTGAAACATCCTAAATTAGATAACTCAAAACTTTACAAAGAACGCAAATAAATATTAAGAAAAAATAAATAAAATCTTCTAATATTACTGGAAATAGCCATAAAATTATAAGATTTTTTTTTTTACAAGTTTAACAATCAATATATATCATACTATACAGAGAAAAACCCTCCTAGTATCGCTTCTACAGAACAATATGCACGGCTATGCCCTGAGTAACCGAAGCTTGTATTTTTGTCATAAGCAGATATGAGGCAAACTCATTTTCCACGTCATTGGTTATACTGCGAACTAAAAACAATATATCAACTAAGCTATTTTATAGATTTTCACATTATGTATAAAGAAATCCAGGGAATTTCTGTTACTGAAGAGAACTGAACTAATTTTAACCAAGTGTTTGATAGTAAATATCCATATCTATCCTTTCTACCTTTCGCAAAACTAAAATCAATATATTAATCAAAAATATAGATTTTTTAAATAACGAAAATGGCTTTATGATAAAAGTTTGCAATTCTTGCCTCGCTCTGTAAATCACTGGTTGCTAATAGAAACGCAGCAATACGTGATTCTTTGTGTGGAGCTGTTCACGTTACGATGAACAAAGCCTTCGAGGATTAAAGTCGACTTCGATTAAAAGAGAGTCATTAAACTGGACCACAAACATTCTTATGCCGGTTAAAGGCTTTAAGACCCTGAAGTTAATTCTTTTGTCATTATATAGTACTATTTAAATTCTTAAATACCACTAAATATAAGTATAGAGACTTAACCAACATTGTTTTTACTATCATATAGATTTCAAAATAATTGAGAATCGGAATGAATGTATATAAACTTTGTGGGAGGGGTATTCCCCTTCTAAGCATGGGTAACGATATAACACCCCCCTCTTTCACTGCACACTCAAACCTTGAAATACATTAATATTTCACTCATAACTTATCAAAAATGCATGAATCCCAACTCCATCATGCCTATATACCGATATATGACACCATTTTGTTTCTGTTGAATTTTAGGTTTATGGTTTTGGAAATTGTGCTTCTACGGAATAAAGTATTTTGATAACGTAGAGCTAGGAGACAATCTCTAATGTTCAGATTTTGGAGTAGTAGGTGGTTGATTACACAATTCCTACAACTGTCTGGTGTTTATCCTTTCAAGGACCTTCTACAAAAACTAGGAGATTTGAAGTAGGTTAAATATAATGTATTTTTAAAGTTACAAATTCATACATGTATAATACAAAGACGTATTCCGAGCACTGTTGCAAAAGTAGATTCAATGCTTCCAAACACCTACATCAGGAGAAACATACGATTGACTCTGAGAAAAAAAATCAAGGAATTTCACCGAATTTGCACAAATTGATATGATAATCATACATTGATATTGAATTGTAATAATAAATAGATAGGGTAATGAATTTTCTATATAATGTTTCAAATTCATTCTGCATATATCCCATAAACGGTGCATGAACAGAACAAACTTGCATTCTTGTAATTGTAGGAGGCAAATGTGTCGGTATTCGGAAACCATTGGCATCTGCTGGACATTTGAAGGCCTTGACCTCTGTTTTCACCAATCACAAGATAACATACGATCTTGTAACGGTCAAAATTTAACTTTTTTACCCTTTCTTTGATGTCGTCACTTAAAATCTTTCCAAAAATCGGCGTTTGCGACCTGTCATACTCATAGTCCTGCAGTCTGCGATGAAGTATATCTTTAATGATGTCTTCCACCGATTTCGCCGAAAATTTTACGTCTGGTTCCAATTTGTATGTGGGTTCTAATTGTTTAATGTTCACAGATTGTATATTTAAGGAAGACCCCTGTGTATCTTCTCTCTTCATCCGGGTTTTCGATGACAATCTCCTACTATAGCGTCTTGCTCCCATCACTCCTTGAATAGAATTCCCAGAACCCCCTGTCGAACGATTGGTTGGCAGCATGCTCTTTCGTCGTTCTTGCATTGGTATCTTCAACATTGGTTCTGAAATACTCACACTAGGCTTTAAAGTATCCAAGTGTTCGAAAGAATCTCTCGAAGGGGCTGTGGATGTCCGTCTGTATTTTGACATTCTCTTAGGCAAAACCTTAGCCTTTTCTCCACATAAACATAAACTTGCTGTGAAGATTTTGAATTGGAATTTTCACTCTGATGTTTTGAAACAAGCATTCAAATCAATGCTTCACTTCTTTGACAACAGAAACAAAAAGATTGTCCGGTGTCCACGAGATGTGATTTTTGACCAGGCAGTACTTAGCAGTGTTGGCTATTTGCTTTAATCACAGTGTCACCGAGTTTTACTCTTAGATACCAAGGCAAGGATTAACCAAACCTATGGTCTTGGATTTAAACGATTATGGCTCATAATCTCTTTGAATTTTACATTAAAAATATAGCAAGTTAATACACTAGTTTCTTGTTATATCTAAGCACTTTGTTTTGAAGAACTTTTGGAATCAGAGATCTAATAAGCCCAAAATACATGTAAAGACTCTTGATTGATTATATAATATGGATTAAAGGAAACTTTTTTTTTTCATTTGTATTTCAACATATTCTATATCAATGTAATATAGTCATGCTGGAACGAGAAAATAATATTCAAATTCTTAACAAGGTCATTGGCGCCTGTGTGTTCTATATCTTAATCTGGTTTTAGTAAATTGATATTCTGTATTTGGGAATGAAGTGCATTTAATTCCATTTTGACAATTGAAATCTTTAAATTAATTTAAGATAAATGGTATTTGACCAACACGATTTGTCTATGATTTGTTCAATCAAGGTAAAATAGCATAAATCCTGTTTTTTTCTCTCCATAAAATTTTATCTTTAGAACTTAGTAATCATATTGTAAAAGTATATTACATTTTATTGCATGAATCTCAAAATGCTTTCACTCTAATATTTATTTATCTTCATCCTGTCCATAGAAACATGTCATTCTTTGCAATTTTCAAATACTGAAGAAAGAATGATATTATTACTTGTTTTAACATAAGAATAAAGTTAATGTAAATTCCTGCAATGTTCCTTAGGTTCCACTGCGATTTCTTTTTAGATTTTTAAAAACCTATCAAATGAATGTTTAGCAGCACTGTACAGATTGACGAAAATAGTTATTTTATTTACAGTAGGGTGTCAGTATCCTGGACGCCGATAAAACAGACCCTTCTTCAAGACGAAATTTTAGGGAACAGAATTTATATTTATAGTGACCTACAAATTAAAAAGAGACACATTTCAATAATACGGACGATTTGTTCTGAAACACAAGATTTCGGGATAACGAGGCTCTACTGTGAAATAAAAATGGTAACTTTATTGAGAATAATGACACACACTAAAAAAAAGATTTTAGAAATATTTTTTCCATTTATTTCCAGTTAACCTTTGCATAGCCTTATAAGCTGTTTGAAGTGCATTCGTCATTAAGAAAACGCCTCTTGTATAATCCGTCACCCTAATACAAGTAAATATTAACTCGTATAAAGAAGAACTGCCTCTCACTTCGACTCTTTTAATGATTGTTTGCCACCTTCTTACAAGAATACAAATAATTCCCAAGAAAAATGGGTCGACACATTTAAATCGTATAACGATTTATTAAAGTGTACATGGTTGAGTGTTTTACGAGGCAATAATAAAAGGAATAAAAAAATAGGTGATAAACTAAATCTAATGGGTTATAATATCATTAAATTGAGGAAAAAGATTAAAGTCTTTCTGGATCATCAATACGCGAACAAGTTCACCAGATTTAGTATACTGTCGGCCAAAAGTTGTTAAGTGGGAATGTAAACAAAATCACTATTCCTTGTACACAGCGAACACCGACACATTGCAAAAAAGATGTTTACTCTGGAAAGAATATGAAGTGAAATCGTCTGTTTTGGGGTCCCACGCACATCGACTTGTAGCAAGAACGGTGGCTCCACGATTTTCTCCCAGCATCACATTACAAATTATCCTGTAGCGATCGTAGTGTAGCGCTTTCACTTTCTCTTTGACCTGGTTGCTAATAATCTTTGTCAGATTTCCGGAATATTTCTTGCTATAAATCATACCTGTTAATTTTTCGTCAATGAGTTCTTTCACCACCTCATAAACCTTTGTCTCATTATAGTGTTCTTTGGGTTCCATTCGATATGTCGGTTCATATTGCTTAGCTGGAACTGAAACCGTGGAAGCTGCCCTTTGTTTCTTCGATAACCTTTTGAAGAACTTCTTAGTGGCCAACATACCAGTGAGGGACCCGCGTTGCTGGGGTCCCTTGGGTGGTGGCTTTTTGGCGGGAACAGCCACGCTGTTTCTTGGTTTATCGCTGATACTAACATTGTCTTTTTCCTTCTTGTCGTAAGCACTCGGCTTCCGTTCTGTGATGAGCACAGGTTTGATGAGATCCGGAGTCTTCTTCTCAAGGTCCTGCTCCGCGCTGGCTTTCATTTTGGCGAGCATGTTGCCAGGTGATGTAGGGTATATCTCACTTTATCTCACGGGGGTGATCTAAGTTAGATATTTTAATGAGTTGACCTGAAAAGGTATACAGTCATTCTTTATTCAAACAGAATCGCATGAAAAACTCTTTTTTCTTGATAGAGTAGGGAACTCCTGATTTTGTCAAATATTTGTTTTTTTCATTACTTATTTCATAAATCAATGAATGGATTTGTAAAGGGAGGGTAAGTATATTGGGATATTTAAACCTACATTTATATAAAATCAGAAATCTATAAAATGGAATATCCTTTATCATAATAACCCATTAACCAAACCTTTTATCAAATCAACAAAAGTTAGCCATGACAGCAAGCGAGAAAATCATAAATACAAAATTGAATCCGTAATTCTAAATTCTCAAAAGCCCTTTGTATTGTAAGTTTTCTTGCTAATCGATGTTTTCAGGCTATTTATATTTATTTCATAATTGTTTACGGCATATGGCTCGCCTAATCCCCCCAGATTCTTTGCAATCCATTATGCAAAAGAGATCTGTTACGGTTTTAAATGCAATATTTACCCTTTTTTAAGCCTGTATGTTAAATATTTATCTGTAAGAAATTCTGTAATTTAATCTCTTAATTGATAGTATAAGTGAAATATACCTTCTATTTAAATGAGAGTGTGCCAGAAAAAGGTCTGATATGAGATGTAATTAATCTATCGGATATTCTAATGCTTTTGTGCTACTTCTGAGACGAGCTGCTGGGAAATCTAACGCTTTTTATTCTAATATAGTTATCTATTTAATAATGATACACTGTATCAAACATACTTGTATTCACGTTAAACAGAAGTAGTAAATTGAAATGAAAATTCGTTCTGATGTGTATTAACATACATTAATAATGGCTCAACAGTGGCTTGATTTACCAAACATTCTATTGAAATGAATTTGGCATTGATTAGACTTAAAAATAATTATAAAAAAAACAAACTAGTCCCGTTCATTAAAGAATACTATATTACTGTCAGTTGTTCTGCTCCATCAGAAAATTCAATGTGTTTGAATAATTAACTCCGTCACGTATAAATCAATTCACGCCCGACAAGCATACAGAATATAACTGAATCCAGGAAGCCCACAATTAGAATATGTAATGATATAGGGAAATTGATTTCATAGAATAAATGTTTTCGCTGTCAATATTTGATAAGTAGATACAATATGGCATCGTGTTTGCAGTGACACTTCGAGATGAAGAAACCATCGATTTTTTAACATAGTGATCAAATTTGAGCTAATGAAACAAGATGCTACTTTTTCTGTTTTAGAGTCAACCCTTTAAAAAGATATTGTATTTTAATGCAGAACTATAAACCATTATTTTTTTGAATAATGTGCGACGAGTATAAAACAATATGGTATTGGTGTGTTATGTTTTCATATTAGCGGTTTGCATATTGAAATTTTTACAAACTTTGAATATTTCTATATGTTCCAAAAACTACATTTTAAATATTGATTTTAAAAAATGATGAAACAATCATAAGACAACGAAGCTGTTATCATAATTTGATTCTAATCATTACAAAGAATAATCACAAAATAAAATAATTTGTTCCATCCATGAGTCTACTCTGTTCTGTTTTTGCAATAATAACAACAAACTATTTGTCGTAAATTGGCATTTATTAGAATGCCAAACAAATTAACCAAATATAAACAAAAATTACACAAGCTCAGTTTTGAATATATCACCTTGAAGGATATTAATGTACATAATGAAAAAATATGAATTTAACTATAAGAATTGGCAAAAAAGTTTGAGACAACAAACACACACAAACTTGTCAATAACTATAAAAGAAAGTATTGAAAAAAGATAAATCATATACATCACATATTACTTAGCATACCGGTATAGCCACGTTATAATTATAAGATAAGAAAATGAAAGGTGCAACAAGCAACAGCACTGAATAGATAAATTTAAAAAGTGTAAAAGACAACAAATATGCATGGAAAAATTCAACATGCACATGTTTTTAATGGAAATGCTGAGATATGAAGTACAGGTATGTCAAAAAGCAACGGGATAACTTGGTGATGATGTCTGTGGTGCTATTAAGTTCTGTATTTTATGTCATAAAATCGTGTTTTATCAATAGCTTCCATCTTCTTGCGTTAGAAAACAAAGAAATAGGACTTTTTATAAATATTGGATAGCTCAGATTTTTAAAACTAAAATTTCAGTTCGGAAAAAGAACGATAACTGCTTTACTTATGATGAAAAAAAAGTTATTAAATTTAATCTAGAAATTTCATTCTGTCCAAACCTTGACGAATGAATAGAAAACAAATACAAAAACCAGTAAATTAAAAAGAGGTAAGGGATTCTTCTAGTAGTAAATTGTAGAAGTGGATTAAATACAAGAAACATTCAAAGCATGCTCTTTTTCGCCCCAGGGCGCGTTGCTTTTGTCAAAATCATATTAACTTTCTGACTACAAAAATATCCACCTGAATGTCTTAACACAATAAAACTATAAACATATAGTTAAGATATCATATAAGTGTGAAAAAAGCTACAGTCATTGTGTCTGATGTAAGTAGTAGAGTTTTTGTCAAGATAAAACAAATGCTGGATCATGTTTTCAGAGTATAACTACTAGTATATATATAACAAAGCTACAACCTGAAAATAAGTAACAAATCCATAGTTATGAGAAAGCATTCTGAACATAAAAACTACAATCAGGATATCAATTTCAGACAACAATTTTAAGCTATAAACATGGTATCAAAGTCTGAATATAACAAAGCTATAAACATGATATCATAGTCTGAATATAACAAAGCTTTAAACATGATATCATAGTCTGAATATAACAAAGCTATAAACATGATATCATAGTCTGAATATAACAAAGCTAAAAACATGATATCATAGTCTGAATATAACAAAGCTATAAACATGATATCATAGTCTGAATATAACAAAGCTATAAACATGATATCATAGTCTGAATATAACAAAGCTATAAACATGATATCATAGTCTGAATATAACAAAGCTATAAACATGATATCATAGTCTGAATATAACAAAGCTATAAACATGATATCATAGTCTGAATATAACAAAGCTATAAACATGATATCATAGTCTGAATATAACAAAGCTATAAACATGATATCATAACAAAGCTATAAACATGATGTCATAGTCTGAATATAACAAAGCTATAAACATGATATCATAGTCTGAATAAGACAAAGCTATAAACATGATATCATAGTCTGAATATAACAAAGCTATAAACATGATATCATTGTCTGAATAAAACAAAGCTATAAACGTGATATCATAACAAAGCTATAAACATGATATAGTCTGAATATAACAAAGCTATAAACATGATATCATAACAAAGCTGTAAACATGATATCATAGTCTGAATATAACAAAGCTATAAACATGATATCATAGTCCGAATATAACAAAGCTATAAACATGAAATCATAACAAAGCTATAAACATGATATTATAGTCTGAATAAAACAAAGCTATAAACATGATATCATTGTCTGAATAAAACAAAGCTATAAACATGATATCATTGTCTGAATATAACAAAGCTATAAACATGATATCATATTCTGAATAAAACAAAGCTATAAACATGATATCATAGTCTGAATATAACAAAGCTATAAACATGATTTCATAGTCTGAATATAATAAAGCTATAAACATGATATCATAGTCTGAATAAAACAAAGCTATAAACATGATATCATAACAAAGCTATAAACATGATATCATAGTCTGAATATAACAAAGCTATAATCATGATGTCATAGTCTGAATAAAACAAAGCTATAAACATGATATCATAGCAAAGCTATGAACATGATATCATAGTCTGAATAAAACAAAGCTATAAACATGATATCATTGTCTGAATAAAACAAAGCTATAAACATGATATCATAGTCTGAATATAATAAAGCTATAAACATGATATCATAGTCTGAATATAACAAAGCTATAAACATGATATCATAGTCTGAATATAACACAGATATTGTAATGATATAAAATTTCGAACATGAAATCAATACGAGGTGGTAGTCTTATATGCAGTATGAATTAAACAATTCTCTGATCATTATATAGCCCGGATATTACAACTTAAAAGCCATTATTTTATAATCTGTATATAAGTTACAGAACTGTTATAGTGATATCGAAGTCTAGAAAGCTATAGACATATCAGTCTATAAACAACTAAACTAGAGTCATTATCATTGTCTGAATATAAATTTTTCCTGATTTCAAAATCCGAATGTAACGAAGTTATAATCACATCACAGATTCAATATAACGAGGTTATAATCATTTACATAATTTGACTATAACAAAGCTATCATTATATGAAAGTTTTTATACAAGTAAAAAAAAATAATAATTATATGATATCGATATCGCTGTCTGGATATAACAAGAACATTGAGGAATATTTTGAAATTTCACGTCTCCTTCATTTCCAATGAGGTTTTTCTTGGTCATTTTTACCATTATTTGATAAATTAAAAATTAAAATTTTGCACTCTAACTTGTCATTGATTTTTATCTGGAATATTATCAACTATAAAATATATATTAATAAAAGATAAGTTCAGCTTATCGCAGACTCGGCGAGACAGAGAGAGAAAAAGGGGGGTTCACTAGGTGGAGCATCCACTCGCAAAGAGCATATCAATAAATCAAGGCAGCATTCGACATCGATCCAATAACCACCTCCGTTTCTGCGGTTACTATTTCCCCTCGTAATCCGTTTAGAGGGATTCAATCCAACCATATACATGTAATTGGTTGATCTGAATGTGAAAATTAAGAATCAAATATTTTTTTAAAAGAAACATTTCTGATAGTTTTTGATTAAATGTTTAAACCAGGAAACGCCCCTCCCTCACCCCTCATTTGGAAATCTTGGGAATGTCCCCTCATTGTGTAACCAGTTTTACTGCTTCTAGACGTACGAGGGGTGATCAAAAAGTTCGCAAACTATCTCTATATCTACAAAACCACAATTCAGATTAGATTGAAATTCGGTATTTATTGTATATCTTAGATATCCCTCTGCAGTATCATATAATAATTTGTACACAGTTTACTAAGATAAATGAGTTCCTATAAATTCAATTAATGATTGGATTGATCGTTTTAGTGAAGGAAGGCAGATGGTTAAAAATGATACTTGTCATTTTGCCCAATGAAAGCAATTTTGAAAAGATATGTGTTTTTAATTAAGCAATTTGCTATCAAAGACCTCCAATTTTCACTTTGAAAAATAGTTGAATATTTGAACAATAATATAATTATT
>PRKT01000001.1:3797562-3864053 GCA_003671525.1 Saccostrea glomerata | reverse complement strand
GAACCTTATGCTAAAGGTGACAGTATCGTTTTCCTTTTCTAATTTCGGTATGCCATTTGGATTTGTTTTAGTATATAACCCTTTAAGACAGCATAAGCAACACTTGCAAAGACAGTTATATTTTTTTCTGAGTTTTATATTAAAAAAAAAAAAAAGTGACAGACTTTTAGGTAATTTATACAAGTAACAATGGAAAAATACATGTCGGTAAGTATCAACAATTTTTAGAGTAAATTGAAGTTGTTTTACACGGTCAAGTCCTTGACTCCGTTTATAAAAATTGTTTAATCACTTATGCTGTAAATATGTATTGGCAAATGAGCAGGCCCTGGTCGACGGTGACCATTTGCGTTTAGGTACTGCCGCCGTCACCATGGTTCTTGGCACCCCATTGGTGGCGATTGCAGTTCCATGATTACTCGTAGTAGACAACGAGTATTCATGGCCCTTGCAAGTGGCGTATTCCGTCGCACCTCAACGCAATTGGACGAGTGCAACACATATTCTTATGCTCATTCCATTGTTTATTGACTTGATTGATATTTGAATTGATTGATTGATTAATAATTGATTGATTGACAAGTAATTGACTTGATTGATATTTGAATTGATTGATGGACTATTGATTAATAATTGATTGATTGAATTTGATTGATTATTGCATTGGTGACGTTCTTGCACTTGTGACCTACCCAGTGCATGATCCGCCCGATTTGGGTCGTCACATTTATTGTATTGATTGTTGATTGTGGGGCAGCCCTGTGGTAGCCCCAGCAATTTGATCACCGCGGCCAGAAGCGCCACATTAAACAAGCAAAATAACATCCATATTGTTTGTTTGATTTATAGGGAATCTGAAATAAATTAGGCCCACAGCAGTATCTTTTATTGTTTTATTAAGATATTATCAAGTTGATATAACAAATTAATCAAATGTCTTAACAAATAACCTGATCTCCAACAACTGCATCGATATTGTCAACCAGGCACTCTAGCATCTTTTTAATATCACTACAGAGTAATTGTTTGTATAATCAAAATGTTTTAATTAAAGATGGAGAAAACGAGAAATGCCAAGGCTCATAAGTCTATTCAGTGAAATACATGCCATGGAGATAACGAATAGATTTCAAGATCAAAAGTCCATAAAACAATTCAAAAAAGGAGCAGAGCAAACACAGACCTCAAAAACGTCAGAGGTGGGATCAGGTGTCATGAAGGAGTGAGCATCCCCTGCCGACCAGCGTATGCTCCTTGTCATAATCAGAAGCAGAGCAAACACAAGAGATGGGATTATATGCGATGGAGGAGTTGGCATCCTCTACCGACCGGTCTCCCTTGTCATGATCGAGAAAACGGCAAATCTGTCGACAATACGTAATATCGCGACTACCAATGAGTACCTCGCAGTTATCTAACTTACTACCGCTCTTTTGCGGGGGAGTCGAGAAAAGTCTAAATTTCTGGGGGCAAATGGCATTGTTTACAGTAGTGACAATCGAATGATTCGAACAATTGTTAGAATATTTTATCTGCTTAAAAATGTGACAATTTTCAATGAAAATTTAACGAGAAGAGTCGGCTTAATTAAAAATATCGTTAAAAATGTGACAATTTAGGATTGGCTCCTCTGAAAAATATATTAGGCTGGTTCAGCGATTGTTTAGCGATGTATTCCACCAGGAGTTTTTACTAATCTGTCCTTATAAATGCTAAAATGATCGATCTTGCATTGTATTGAATAGCACATTGCCCCCACCCAACAGACGATTCCTACCTCCTTCGCCAAAGAGTTCCGCTAAGTTAAGTAATCGCGATATCAAGTATTGAGTGTGTATATATTGTCCTAACAATTTGTATTGGTGTCAGTCAGCATTTGATATAGTGATACATTGTGTTTGATTACAAGGGCATCGTATCGGCCACCGATCTTGCAAAATGATTTCTTCAAACGAGAATATTGATATTCTTGTTTTATCGACTTGTTTATCAATAGCTTGCCTCGTTTTGGAAATTGTCCGTAAAAGTATCAAATAAGCTGCGAGACATTAACTCAATCTGCATGTGATTAAGAAATAACTACTAAAGTCAGGGATGTTGATGATAGAAATATAGAAAGCATCATGGTTTTCATAAAACTTTGTTCTTCGATTACCATTAACATCTTTTTCTGTTAAAATATCCTATCATGAAACATAGATGTTTCAGACTCTATGGTATCGTTTATTACAAGCTCACTGGGATATTTAGTATATCAAGTCGATATGGCACTAAAATATTTTCGGTGTGCGGGGACATATCCCAATATTTTCGACGTGAGAGGAAAATTAGAAATTCCTAAGATATACAAAGAACTTTATTCGGTTATAACCAATATTTGCCCCCCAAATCAAACTTTGATGGAGGTATATTTAATTAAGTTTTTAAATAGGGGAGTATATGCTGACTTCAAAGCACTGAATATTTCCATAAGTAATGACATCATATGTACGTAATGACGTCACAAACATGACGTCAATTTCAGTTTTTTTATGAATTCTACAGAAAAATGTACATATTTCGTCGATATTTTGAGTAAAAGTCACCGAGCGCATGTGTGTTCAGGATCAATATTTTGATATAATGTGCAGAATGATAATATCAATGAAATATGTAAATATTGTTCCTGAACAAACTTGCGCTCTATAAATTTTAAAGCTAAAATTGTTGAAATTTTGTCAATTTTGTCCTCTTTCTGAAAAAGGATATAAAATCGGACTAGTTTGTGACGTCATAAAAACAAAAATTGTGAATAAACTGCTTTGAAACTATAATATGTTCTGTTAATTTATATTTCTCATACAATTTATTGAATTCAGCACATTTCAGGAAGTTCTTTAAAAGCGAAGAACTGTTACTTAGGCTCTTGCGTATTTAATCAATTGAGAGGTGCCCATACTTAACATAATGAATAAGAAAAGTTGTCGATCGAAGAGTTAACGCCATCAAGATTATCATAGAGTGTTGTTAAGTTCTTCATTCTTTTCCTTGTAAAATATCGAGATAAGGAATAAATGTGTCAGACTCTGCGATACCTTTTCTTTGAAGCTCACTGGAATTGTGAATGAAAGAAAGCACAGTTAACCGATAATTCGTCGTCGATATATCTAAATGTGAAAGGCCAAAGCAATTTTTTGATTTTTATGAATAAGAATTTGAATTAATTAAACTTCATATGACTTCAAAATTAGGTATGATAATAAAATGGTACTTATTAGTACTTAAGAGTTTTCCGACAGATTGTTGGAAAACCTGGTTTCCATAAACTAAACAGAACATAGATACTGTGAATAAGAAACTCAAGCATGATATGAACCTGAGTACATGTATGTGTGTGCACCAAGTGTTTTTTAAAATCAAATTAATGTTGCAGGTGGCGAATGGAAAGGTAAGTAAATTTTTTGAAAAGTTAAATTTGCGATTTCCATTTTATTGAAAAAGCGGCTGTCAATGATGTCAAGGACCCTTGATTTTAACGCATCATGTGAAATGGTTTGATAAAGTGTTGAAAAGTCATAGATACGTTTTGATGTTATTGACTTTTGCTAATATTTTGTGATTTTGGAATTCTTCAGTATCCACCAAACATATCTTTGCACAGTATTCCTGAAGTTTCTCCTTCACTGCTGTTAATGTTTTAGTAAGGAATAAAGAAAGAGCCTTGGAGGACTTACTGGAACCCGCTATATAATTTTGTTTGTAGGGATTTTTATGAAGTTTAGGAATCCAGTACATGGATAGGTAATTCAATTGTTATTGCTTATTGGGAATATTAAACATATTTAAAAACGGACATGGGATTTGGAGAATATCCTTCTTAGATAGGAAAACATTGGCATAGTTGAATTCCCACTTGCATAATCAAATGAAACATATACTCGTATATGGAGATAACGAAAAGTATTCAAAATCAAGTCCATAAAACGATACAAAATAGCAGCAGAACAAACACGGACCTCCAAAACATCAGAGGTGGGATCAGGTGCCATGGATGAGTGAGCGTCCCCTGCCGACCGTTCACACCCGCCGTGTGCTCCTTGTCATGATCGGGAAATAAAGGGAAAATCCGTCGTCATTTAAATAATAGACTACTATTTAGTATGAAAACTGTATCGACTGTAGAACTTAGGAAAAGGTGACTTTAAACGAGACTGCTGATATTCTTGTTTCATCAACTTTTTTCCATAATTTACCTCGTTTTAGAAATTTTTCATACATAGAGCCTGCTCTTGCATATCGAATCAACTGAGATTTATAAACTCCGTTTGTAGGTGAAGAAGGTATATTGCTGCATAAGTAAGGGCAGTTGACGATAGGAAAGTTAACATCATCACGTTTATCATAAAGCTTGGTTGTTAGATTACCAGTAACGACTTTTTCAAGTAAAATATCCAAATCTGAAACTGATATCTCAGACTCTGTGGTATATTTTATCTCAATCTCACCAGGATATATCTTACCGACAAAAGAATGGAAATTACCATTGTTAATTGACAAAATGTCGTCGGAAAACTGAGTATCTAAATGTCGAGTTGAAGACCACAGCAACTGTTTTCTTCTTTTCACGCATAAGATTTTGCACAATTTCTGTTTCGTATGAATAAAAAAATAGGTCTGCTAATAACGGGGCGCAATTGGTATCCATGGGGATTCTAATAGATTGTTGGAAGACCAACATATATATTGTCAATCAAAAACTCAAACATCTTTTTGATGTCAACTTCAGAGAACTTGTGTTCAGAAATCAGAATGTTTTTTAACAAAATAATTTTGCAAATGACCAATGACATGGTAAGTAAATTTATGAGTTTCATTTTTATTGAAAAAGCAGCTGTCAATGATGTCAAAAAACTCCAACTTTAATTTATCGAGGGGAATGGTTGTGTATTAAGTTGAAAAGTCGCAAGTTTTTAAGCTGTTGATTTCTTTAAAATCTTGTGATTTCAAATTGTCCAAACGTTATACATATTTAGTGACATCAAAACACAACCAATTTATAAGTAATCTCAGTATTTTTGTCTCTTCGTTTCCATGTTATTCTGTATGCAGAAAACTGCAGTTCCTGAAAGTCTTTTAATCTTTAATTACCGATTTACATTGCATTTCATATTCACGATTGACATAGCAAGGAAAAGTGAAGGATTTTCTTTTAAAGCTACGTTCAAATTGCAACCTTTTAAATTTTTTTTCCGAGAAAGCCTAGAAAAAAAATTGATTTTCTGATACCCAGAGGTAGCTTTCGGTTTACATATTCGATCTTACTATTGTTTTGACAAAGCAAAGAAAACAATTCGACTGAAACACTTATAGCATGGAAAAAGTATCCATGTCAATTTACAAATATTAATCATTGATTTTTTTTTATTTTCTCAGAAGAATTCATTTAAAAAATTCCCAACATGTCGCCTCAATTTCGAAATTTATTCATCGCTGTTAGAAATAGGAAATGAAAAATCAATTTCAAATATATATTCGGTAGTAAAAACATATTGATCCTATAAATTAGAACAGGCTTTGTTTAGCTAGTATCAGAAGAATATACCGGGTATTAAAATATATAACAAAGTATCGAAACAAATGTGTTGTCAAGATAAATTACTCATATACAATTCCCAAAGCAAGGTTGGATAGACAGCTTACGTTTATTCCAAGTTTAAATGACATTATCTCCACAATTTGAAACGATGAGAAAAAGATAATCTCATTGGACAGAAAATCTGCAATACAAATATTGCATTTAGAGCATTCTTTTCATTTTCGCACGCACGTCTATGGACCTAGCACTTAAGCACAACTCTGTTATATACATGTATTGTCAATCAGTAGTCTTTCTATATCTTTTACCAGTGAGTCCTTCTTTGCATCAAAATAATTGTATTAAAAAGGCTGGCACACCATCACATTCAAAAAATATCATAATCACAGTTATTTCATCCTCACAAATATCAAAATTATAGTAAACACATTGCTATAACACAATTTTAACTTATTCCTTGTAAACACCGAAAACTGTAACTGTGCAGTACAAATATTTGCTTTGAAAGGAATAAGTAGCAAAATCGTCCGTTTTGGGATCCCACGAGCATCGACTGGTCGCCATGATACCGGGTCCTTTATTTTCTCCCAGCGTCACGTTGCAAATCAGTTTGTATCTTTCATAATTCAATGTCTTTATCTTCTCTTTAATTTGGTTACACATAATTTTTGTAAGATTGGGTGACCATTTTTTGCTGTAAATCATTTTATCCAACTTTTCGTCCACAAGTTTTTTAATAACTTCATGCACGTGCTGTTGATTGAACTTCCGTTTCGGGAGCATACGATAAGTCGGTTCATATTCCTTGGGTGGAACAGTAACTGTCGATAATGTTCTTTCTCTTTTGGAAAACCGCTTAAAGAACTTTTTGGTGGCCAACATTCCGGTCAGGGAATGACCCATCTGCTGGGCGGCTTTGCCACCGGTTACCGGTTTTTTAGGCATTGGTGCAATGCTATTTCTCCTTTTTTCACTAACACTCCCCTTCCGCTCGACGTAACTCTGTTTGCGGTCTCCAGAAGGGGCGGGCTTTCTCTCGAAATCCGCTGTCTTCTTTTCGAGCTCTTGCTCAGTACTAGCTTTCATTTTTGCCAACATGTTTACTTAATGAATTTGTGGGTCGGACCTTTAGGCAGTCTCCAAGGATTATATATTGATTCTAGAAAAAAATTCAAATCGCATTATGAACAACTAAAAAACAATACAATTTCTACTTGTTCAATTTGCCAATGTGACGAATTTGTTATGATTTGAAGATCAATTCAAAATAAATAATGTTCAATGAATACTCTACACACTAATCTTGCCAAGTAAATATTTGGTTTAGAATTGGAAAAAAGTACAGCGAATCGATGATAAGATTTTAATAACGATTTTGTATCTGTTAAATGGCTAGGAAAAGGTTATGTCAAGTTTTTCCATGTGAAGAAGATAATCAATGGGTTCTCTAATGTATAATTTTTATGTTCAAAAGAACATTGTAAGAGTTTGGTACAGTTACGTAACACCCTATAAAGAAAAATATTATCAACTAAATATCATCTTTTTCCAAAATAGCAAACACCATTAAGTACTTGAAATTGATTAGACTTTAAATAATAATAAAAAAAACTTGTCCCGTTCATTAAAGCATACTATATACTGTCAGTTGTTCTGCTCCATCAGAAATTCAATGTGTTTGAATAATTAACTCCGTCACGTATAAATCAATTCACGCCCGACAAGCATACAGAATATAACTGAATCCAGGAAGCCCACAATTAGAATATGTAATGATATAGGGAAATTGATTTCATAGAATAAATGTTTTCGCTGTCAATATTTGATAAGTAGATACAATATGGCATCGTGTTTGCAGTGACACTTCGAGATGAAGAAACCATCGATTTTTTAACATAGTGATCAAATTTGAGCTAATGAAACAAGATGCTACTTTTTCTGTTTTAGAGTCAACCCTTTAAAAAGATATTGTATTTTAATGCAGAACTATAAACCATTATTTTTTTGAATAATGTGCGACGAGTATAAAACAATATGGTATTGGTGTGTTATGTTTTCATATTAGCGGTTTGCATATTGAAATTTTTACAAACTTTGAATATTTCTATATGTTCCAAAAACTACATTTTAAATATTGATTTTAAAAAATGATGAAACAATCATAAGACAACGAAGCTGTTATCATAATTTGATTCTAATCATTACAAAGAATAATCACAAAATAAAATAATTTGTTCCATCCATGAGTCTACTCTGTTCTGTTTTTGCAATAATAACAACAAACTATTTGTCGTAAATTGGCATTTATTAGAATGCCAAACAAATTAACCAAATATAAACAAAAATTACACAAGCTCAGTTTTGAATATATCACCTTGAAGGATATTAATGTACATAATGAAAAAATATAAATTTAACGATAAGAATTGGCAAAAAAGTTTGAGACAACAAACACACACAAACTTGTCAATAACTATAAAAGAAAGTATTGAAAAAAGATAAATCATATACATCACATATTACTTAGCATACCGGTATAGCCACGTTATAATTATAAGATAAGAAAATGAAAGGTGCAACAAGCAACAGCACTGAATAGATAAATTTAAAAAGTGTAAAAGACAACAAATATGCATGGAAAAATTCAACATGCACATGTTTTTAATGGAAATGCTGAGATATGAAGTACAGGTATGTCAAAAAGCAACGGGATAACTTGGTGATGATGTCTGTGGTGCTATTAAGTTCTGTATTTTATGTCATAAAATCGTGTTTTATCAATAGCTTCCATCTTCTTGCGTTAGACGTAAACAAAGAAATTGGACTTTTTATAAATATTGGATAGCTCAGATTTTTAAAACTAAAATTTCAGTTCGGAAAAAGAACGATAACTGCTTTACTTATGATGAAAAAAAAGTTATTAAATTTAATCTAGAAATTTCATTCTGTCCAAACCTTGACGAATGAATAGAAAACAAATACAAAAACCAGTAAATTAAAAAGAGGTAAGGGATTCTTCTAGTAGTAAATTGTAGAAGTGGATTAAATACAAGAAACATTCAAAGCATGCTCTTTTTCGCCCCAGGGCGAGTTGCTTTTGTCAAAATCATATTAACTTTCTGACTACAAAAATATCCACCTGAATGTCTTAACACAATAAAACTATAAACATATAGTTAAGATATCATATAAGTGTGAAAAAAGCTACAGTCATTGTGTCTGATGTAAGTAGTAGAGTTTTTGTCAAGATAAAACAAATGCTGAATCATGTTTTCAGAGTATAACTACTAGTATATATATAACAAAGCTACAACCTGAAAATAAGTAACAAATCCATAGTTATGAGAAAGCATTCTGAACATAAAAACTACAATCAGGATATCAATTTCTGACAACAAGTTTAAGCTATAAACATGGTATCAAAGTCTGAATATAACAAAGCTATAAACATGATATCATAGTCTGAATATAACAAAGCTATAAACATGCTATAGTCTGATTATAACAGAGCTATAAACATGATATCAAAGTCTGAATATAACAAAGCTACACAGTTAAAGGAAAGGTAAAACCATCTCCCAATTCCTGAAAACATATTTGATAGAACAATTAACACGCAGTATGAAAAGATTGGATGTACTGCAAGGTTTAATCGTCATTTGGACAGTGCTGTACAAAGTTTAAATATTTAGGTAAATCGTACGACTATGAAATTTCCGATATGCTTACAGAGCGACAAAACCCATGTGGGCATTTGACTCGCCTTATTCCCCCAGATTCTTTATTTCTGAAAATTGATTTCTAGAATTTTTTTACCGGTATAATCCCTTGACAGAAAAGGAAAAAAATTAAATAAAAGATATTAAATAACACATTTTTTGTTGCTTTCAATATTTAGAGTCTGCTTAATCAAAATCGTCTTCAAAATAGAATATCTAAAAATGTTCAGCACCAGACATTTTCTACAGCAAGTTTGAGCATTTTTTTTTTATTTAGATTGAGTCAGTATCATGTCTTTTTCAAATATCACAAACAGCATTCCAATGTTAAATTTTTACCTTTGAAGCATCTACAGGTAGTATTACGAGTAAAGATGTAATAAGCCTTACAAGACCCCTATTATAATAAATCTTTTAATGTCTCTCGTGAAAGCATTTATCTGTTTAGAGTACCAGTTTCCAAGGGAAGGAATTTGGAGATCAAACCAACAACCTCAAACTGAATTCAAAATCCTAAATACATTAGAAAATGTTATATCTAATGGTTAAAATATTATCCGTTACAGCATCTGAAAACATTATTCTATACAGACATTGCTTACGCTTTAACTTACATCTTTTAGATATTCAAACCAGGAATAAATTTATAGCATACTGCTGTTGACAACAGGGCGTTTTCTCTTCTAAGAAATGTGACACTTTCTTTAAATCTTCTGTTGATACTCCTAAATTAAATTAAAATTGAATCTTTTATAAAGATAATAGTAACGTTTAACAACTATTATACCCTAGTTCCATTTTCTAATGACATCAAATGAAATGAAAAAGTTGTTTGTAGTTAATAAATCATACTTTTGATAAACGTTCCTGATCTCAATAAAGCTAGGATTCAGTTTACACTTATCAGTTCCACAAGCCTGTGAGTGAGATTTAAATATCAATCTGACGGTGTGTGTCTCTCTCTCTCAGGTGAGTGGCGACCAGCGGTGGATTCAATAGCATCTGTTGACATCACAGTTCCTTGTCGATTTAGCAGGTGCTCGGAGATTGGTCGCTAATGCAGGTAAGAGCTCTACATATTGCAGGATATTTCATCTATGTTTGTCGTTGGCAATAATAAATGTTTTCTTTTCACCATCAATAGACCATTAAACTGGCTTGCAAAATTGCATTCACGTTGTCCTTATTAGTTTTCTCAACCTATGTGGGGAGTTATGAAAAGTTCAAGTGTTAAATACTGAGCATGATTGTTTGATACTTTACTTATTAATTTAAAGATAAACAAATCTCTTGGACACATTCTAAGCATTGTGATTTTGTTTATCATTTATTCTGGACTAAGATTACTCTCAACGTTGCTTGATATAATATTTGGAAATATTTAAATCCTTTTGGATAAATACAAAAACGAAAAACTATTTCTGGACCAACATTTTCTTGTCGACAACAATGTATTTTTATTATTTCTTTCACACTTATTTAAAAACTCAGAAAGTTTTTTTTTTCTCATTATATCCATGACTTCTTTATATGGACTTTGTGTGAACATCAACTGTTTCTAAATCTAAAGAAAGGAACCTGTTCAAAGTTGCGATTGGTAGCAAGATGTGTTTGTAAAACTTTGATTCCCCCGTATAACAGTTCATGACGAAAGTCAAAGTTTCTCAAATGCAAGTCCAAAATCTAATATCAAGACCAAATGAACTAATTAAATTTTGGTACCAAAAGGAAGGTTTTGACATAAGGAGTGCATCTGTCAAATATAAAAGCCCTAATACCAACTGTTCAAAAGTTAGCCAAGAATTAAGTTTTTCAAAAGTATCCAAAACTCCCAAAAAGTACCCCAAAAATATAAATCATGGCACCAACCATTAAGAAGTTTTGGCCAAGGTTTAAGTTTTTTTCGAAAGTATATCAAACTCAAAACTTAGCCAAAAGTAAAGATACTGTTGATTTATAAGGAAAAGTTTTGTCACTAGAAATATATAAATGAAATTTGAAGCCCTAGAACCAATTGTTCATAAGTAATAACCAAAGACAACGTTTTTCAAAGGATAGATTCAAAGATCAAATATTGTATCCAAAATTATTTGTACCCATGAAGTTTTAGTCCGGAGTACACATGAAATAGGAAAGCCCCAGCACCAACCACTCAGAGGTAATGGCCAAGGTTAAAGTTTCAATCTCAACGCTCAGGATCAAAGCTCAACTTGTAAGTTCAATATGGAATGTCTTTTCACAGGAAATGATCCTATGGAATATTAAACCTTGCGCGTCAACAGCTTCGTTACGAGGCGATAATAACGGCCAGCAAAAAATATACCCACTTTTAGTTTCGTGATGAGATCAAGCAATGGCTTTGCGTGATCATTTGAATTAACGCCGAAGGTGTTTTCGCATAAAATTATCACGCAAATCAATTGCTTCACCATCATCTCACCACCAACCAAAAATTAACTGACAGTTATTCTCTTTGTTTATACTCCCGATCCTAAAATTTCACGTGCAACAAGCCGCGCCTACTTTTCATATGTGACTTTTTTTTTAAACCGCCCCTATCGATAAACCAGTACTCAAAATTATCCGTGGACAGAAAAGGAGTACAAATAACATATTTACATTGAAATTTCAGACGCATTTGAAAAAAGAAACAATATTAATTTTTAGATTTTGCTGTTATCTTTGGTCAACTCTGGTCAAATAAATGAAATTAAAATTACTTGGAATCTTAGCCTATCAGGGACTTTCATACTTCTAGTGTAATCACCCCTGAGTCTGAGAAAGATAAAATTCGATTTTAATTATATACGATTTTACTGGCACATTTTGTGGGACATAAACTGTAATAGTTTTGGAAGGATAGAATACATTAATTTATTTAAATAATTATTTTATTATAAAGATTATTGTCCTTTGCTGAAATATAGTGGTTGAACTAATTATGATACTGTGAAGATTGAGATTAAACAGACCCGTACATTTTATGTGGAAAAAAGCCTATATCCAGAGGGCAACAGTTCTCTACCATGTTTAATAATATAAAACGAGCCCTCTCTTTGTTTTGAAAAAAAATTACTTTTGACATAGAATGCTCTAGATTATACAGCTGAAATAAATAGAAGTATACCTTTTCAATTTTGTATTGACTGATTTACTAATTTGGTTGTTATTAAAAAAAAAATCCTGATATTGCAATAATTATGAGAAACGTCACGTAAACTTGACAAGAATAAAGCTAATTATAAAGATTTATTCTTTCAAATGCCTCAGTCTTACCTATAAGTTTTTTTTTTAAGTTTATAAAGTTTTGTGCACTTTTAATACAGAGGTTTTGATGCAAAACTGCTAATTGTTTTCTTTAGTTTCATTTTAATGGCATCGTTATCTTGGTCACCAAAAAGACAAAACTCTGGCTGATTTATTATGGTGCTTTGTTCTGGTACCTGAAAGGTAATTGAAATTCGGCGAGAACAAAGGGTTAAATGGGTTATAATGCAAGGAACAAACTGCATAGGACAAGATAATGTTTACATGAAATATGAATAAACCCATTTATCATTTTATCAATCACAGGAACACAGGTGTTTGGAGGAACCGACTCGCAGACATTGCAGAACTGATCAGGTGTCATCCCATTCATGGGACTTAGCTGTGAGGTCACGTGAGCACTAAGGTTAAAACGTCATGATCCCCTACCACAGTTATATGAAGTCAGACGAACTCAAAGGACAGGACAGACATATTGGGATGGGCACCTTAATTTGATAGTATTGTCTTTTTAATTATTAATTGCGAACAGAATAATTCTGATTGTAATTCAAGGTGTTGGAGACAATATCTTAATCATGGTTATCAAATAGACTGGAATCTATTTTTCATGCTCTCATGCCCTGCCTTCAGAGTTTGTATTGTGTCGTAGGTCCCCACACACTTTGTGTAACAGCACTCACAGCTATTGCATTCAATGACAAAATATTATCTATTTTGTCTCTTTAACCTGTTGCATGTTGTCAAATGAATAAATCTGTCATTTTAAGCCCCGAACTTTGTAAATCATTCGACGATTTCCATCTAGAGGTGCTGGCAGTGCATCTCCTAATCAAGAATTTGATACATCAATTATAGGATCTCTCTTAGACAGGATTAACTTTTAAATGGTTCTTACATGGTCATCTTTTTTCAGGATGGCATCTCGCCAGTCAAAACGACTAAAAACCTGAGCACTTATTTCTTGTATATTTTGTATTGGTATAGGTTTTGTCTGTGGTCTCTGATTGCAATCGAGATGGGAACCTGTACAGAAGAGTTAGAGTGTCCCTTTGCCTTTGTTCTTTTTATCACTTTTTATTATGACGAACGTATCGCTTTAACACACAGTAATTGAATCAAGTTGTTAAATCTCGCTTTTTACTGTAAGCTTAAGCGCACAAAATCCTTGGAATTTTCTTTCTTTTTGAACAGCAGTAAAAGCCAGATTTTCAAAGACCTTCAATTTTTCAATGGTTTTAATGGATATGTTACTCCTAATCTCCAATTCCAAGTCGTTTCATCTTATCGCTAAAAATATAATTTACACATCGTGTAAACTCTTCTACTGGATCAGATCTTGCAGCGAAAAGGACATAAGAATGTGTAGTTTTACACAAGGCCAACGTAAAATCTCAGTGGTGCTAGGTAAAACTAAACCATTCACAGACATGATCTTAGAAAACTGCAAATCCAAAGTTTATATGCCACGTCCCTAAATCCCGAGGTAGATATTGTTGAAACCAAAAACCATCTAACTAACAGCTAGTATGTTAACAAAACCCTGCAAAATTATTTTGGGAGCAAAAAAATCTTGAATCATACAATTATCATAGAGGGAAATGAAATATCGAATAATGCAATAAAGCTACGTGATAGTTATCAAATATGCTGTGAATAAAAATATATTTCATTCACGTCAATTGTTAGTTTTTGAAATCTGTAATACGATGATTTCGAAGAAATAACGCTCTAAAACTAACAAATGACATATTGTTTACGGTACACTTGAATATCTGTGGGAAATGTATAGTATACATGGTACTGTTAAAAGAACAACATAAAACTCTCAGTTATTAGCACCAGCGATTTTCTTCTGTTTCAGTTTCTTGTGAATGAACCTAGCTCCTAAGAGTCTTAAAAACGCTAAGATTCCAAGTAATTTTAATTTCATTTATTTGACCAGAGTTGACCAAAGATAACAGCAAAATCTAAAAATTAATATTGTTTCTTTTTTCAAATGCGTCTGAAATTTCAATGTAAATATGTTATTTGTACTCCTTTTCTGTCCACGGATAATTTTGATGTATAGACATTTTATTCCCTATACAAGGTACTTCCAGTATTCGGTGCCCCCTAAAATACCGCACATTCTGAGAGGTTAGGGAGGTCGTGCCTGAACCCCACGACAGACAGTACGGTTCATCCTATCTTGTCCTATTCAGACCAAAGCCGCATTGTCTCCCGATTCCCATTTCATCCTATCATTAGAGTTAATCCGTCACGTGTCGTTTCCGCCATTGTTCAAATGGTCTAAATTGTCAAATCACGAAGACCCCATCAGAAAAAGATCTAAGGTCCCTGCCTCTGTCAATACAATGGTGTTACCAGAGATCAAAGGTGCTCCCAGATATAAAATCCCCAAATCTGCCAATATCGAGCCATGCAAAAGCTTACAAAATTCAATGGAACATTTGATATATAGAATGTGCATGAAAAACTTGCTTAACGGTTTTCTTGCTCATGTGAAAAAAATGTGTAGAGGCATATGGTATTGGTTTTAACAATGCACTAGTTCATTCACTAAAAATAGGATCCATATTTTGACAAATTATTTCTTTGATGTTAGAAAATGAACTTTGCCACGGCACAATTGAGTTTTGTATTGTCAGGTGTGCAAGAAGGTATCCAATATGCCTTAGCAATGGGTTGTCCACCGATAGGGAAACTAGCTGATGCAGTTTTTCCATGGGAAATGGCTCAAATATTCAGAAATACTTGGCTTCTTGTATAATGATACAACAGGTCTCCATCAATCAGGATTGTGCAATGTAATGGTTTCACACATTAAATAATCATCATATTGCAGGAATGTTAAAAAAAGCTAAAACATCCAAACCCTTTTTTAAATTAAGTAGTAAATATTTTGTTTAAGTCTTTTAGGGTGTGCTAGTTCCCTGAAGTTTTATCACGCCTGTTAATCGCTCTGTTATGTTTTAAAGTTTTATGAATATGCATAAAAGAGGGTTGACCCTTATAACTAGTGAAAAGGGATTCTATTTCGCATTTTACTATCTGTTAAATCAGAAACAAACGTAGAGTTGAAGTCCTTAAATTCATTGATAAAAAAAAAAGACTTGGAACGTTTGTGAAAAGACTGATCTCGTACTTCTGGCTGCCCCCAAGTCTAGAACGGTCCAATCAAGAGGCCCCAAATCTGTTGCCAGTGGCGATTTGAATAGAACATAATAGCCAAGAGGCAGTACATTTATGAAATGCTATAGTTTTCTTTGATTCCTGACAGACTATAGATACGCTAAGCTTATAGAAATGGTTTGATTCTCTTCATGTCTGGAGTACTTATTGCAGGCGTTTCGGGATAGCATTGCGGTGTGCACCGACTGTGTCGTCTGCGATTGTGAAGAATTGATGAAGGATTCCAACTAGAGGCACTGTGTTCTGGATATATTTAACCGACAGCGTAAGTTTGCAAGTCATCTTCAATTATTCTCAAATAAGCAAAAATTATGGTGGGAAAACTTTTTATAGTAATATTGATGCTGATTATTTTTTTTAAAGAGTGTTCTGAAAATTGCAGTGCCATGCTAATAATAGCTGAATGAAATAGATGCTCGAAGGAAAAACAAAGTTATTCTTTTTAATTCATACATTCAATACAATAGATAACGAACAGAATTCAAGCTCAAAATTCTACAACATTTTTTAACAAGATCAAATTGTATTTTTATCAATCAAAACGAAATAATATGCACGTAAGGTTTTTCAATTAAATGAAACCGACTGAGGGGAAACATCTTGTGTTGTAAATTAAAAGAAGATATACACCAGTACAAATAACTCAAGACCATGCAGATTTTACTTTTGATGTTGCATTTACAGGAAATAACCAAGTATTTATTTAACAAGTTTGATAATTTTAGTCAAATGAGTTAGAGAGGGGTAAAGCATATGTAAAGATTTAATGATGAAGATAAGTAACATTTAAATACCATGGAATTTACAGTTTATTCTACATACAATAGATTTAAAATGCTTTATGACAAATTGATTTTCACAGAACGATGCGGTTGAAATTGAATTCTTCGCCTCCTCCACTACCACTTCTTGCAGTCATTTTTATTTGTCTATGTAAGTATGACTTCCTTTTCTTCTAACCTATATATGTCTTTCTAATAATAAGTTAACTTAATTAACAGGAGCAGGACTTGCCCTGCCCTAGTTTGACGTTCCGTTTCCAGATCGGAGAGCAAAAATTAATATTCACATTCATGATTATTGACCCCATCATCCCGGACACAGTTGGTTCATTAACACATGACAATTAACCTACCATTCTGTCTAACTTTGATCCCTGTTTTGCAAGAGATTCAAAGGAACTTTTGACAAAAGAGAGGGTAAAAGATTGCGTAATGTTTTTCCAGCAAATTTAAAACTGCTAGATATGTAATTTTGTAGGCAAAGGGCCATTTCCTAAATCTTTTGTTCTTATCTGGTCTCATTTCCAGCAAAAAGATTTTTTCGTATGATATAAATCTTTGAAACACTTCTAAGCCGACAAACTAACGGTAAAATGCATATCTGATATATGATTTTTTGTATCTATTCAAATTCTCACCCAAATCGAATTTCGCAAGACAGCAACGTTTTTGTATAATACCTTTTGATCTTTGAAAATCTATAGCGAAAAAAAATGGAATAAATGTTACTTTTCGCACAAAAAAAATTAAAGATGAAGATAATAATTCTATCTTAACCATCTGGTTTATATTTTATTCGTCGTCAAACTCGTCAGACTTGAATTTTGTTACAGTGAATATATTTCGTATTTTTTTCACTCAGTGAATAAAAAGCATTTAAGAGCGATGTGAATTCTTGGATATTTGACTTAAAATATTATATACTAGTACATTACACACTTAATCTGTGATCATTCAGATAAATCGGCTATTTAGGAACCCATTCTTTCTAGGTAATTAATACTTTACCAAAAATATACTGTTTATTCACCCACTTAAACCATAAAGAGGGAGGTATGTTTTATTTTCATTTTATTGCTGAGTTTGTAGATTTAAAGTGTTCTGGGAGCGTGAAGTCAAGTATGTGCCGTTTCTCAATGTCAGCTCGTCTAGTATTTTTGAAAATCTTTCCTGAAGGAATGTTCAAATAAATCTACATGTTCAATTTTTATGAGATTATTAGACGGAATAGTTGGAAAAGAATAACTAATAAATTCCACCAAACAGTATGAATTGATTTTTTAATAATAAGCAAAAGATAAAGCGAGAACTTATAGTTTTGATTTAGTAGAATCATTAAAACATGTTATGCTCAGAGGTAAAGAACACGTGACACCTGCTGTAACGAGAAGAGTGAGTTACACGATGGACACGCCGGGTGAAATCAGGGGGGAGGATATTACAACTCGAACCAGAACATAAACCCTGAATTACATTCAGATCGTGCGGTATTCGAAAAACGTTTCTTGTTTCTATATATTCATATGCACTCTCTGATTGTTTACAGGCGCATATATCATTTTTTCCTTTTTTCTTTCTTTTTTTACCCTTCATTTACTTCGTTTTTTATTTTAAACTGTTTCAAGCCGCTGAGAAATCATTATCTAGCCTAATATTTATCCATGTAACCTTATTTCATATGATTTGAATGAGTGTACAATGGTCGAGAAAACAAAACATATCTAACATCTGCAGAAGGAACTGGTTTTTTTTTTTAAGTTGCGTCGGAATTCCTTTCAAAGAAGCGCTATAGTAAGTTCTAATGTGTGACTTTTTGACTGACAAGCGAGTCGAACAGATAAGTGTTGATCGGTTGTTATCATCCAGAGGCAGGGATTGGGTGGTTTTCTCTAACTGTGACAAAGACCGACATTTTTTGTTTGTAAACCGTAAATCACATAATACAATTCTGTCATTCAAGCAATGCTCAGCCTTTGTGTAAAAAGAAGGTCCGTGGTGCAATTTGACCCCTCACCCTACCCGTGATACCGAATCCACGATTTATACCGTGCTGTCAACTTTGTACATCTTGATAATCGCTAAAATTCCGAGGTGTAAAACAAGGATTATCACAAATGACGACCTGTTAGGAATCATCCCACCCAGATTTATGGTCCAAAACAAAAGCCCAATCGGTCTGAGTATCAGAAGCGGACTAGATAGACCTGTTCCTGTAATCTAACCATCAGATTTGTGACAAGCACCTGACAAGGGGATACATGTATCTCATAGTGTCTCGCTGTGGGGTTTTTGTTGCAAGATCAACTGCTGGTTGATAGTCATGTTTTCTGATATGTCATTTTTTGCAATTTATTAAAGAAAAGGTTCTGACTCGAGGAAGCAGGGTTATCTGGGTTTTTTTTCAATTAAATATTTTTGAAAAATGTTAAATGAGAGGAAAATATAATAAGAAGCAGAGGAACACTATTAAACTGACTAACATTAAAGTGGTTATCATTTTAAAGATCTCTGCAGAAGTCTGGAGCAGAGTAAACTTCTTTTGAGTGTAACGTATGTCAGCTAGGATAGTTTCTGTGGAGCATATCAATCAAGCTTTGCCCTTTTATCTGTTTCCTGCTAAATCCTAAATATTTAGATGCCGAATTTTTTTGAACCCAGAAAGAAACGACTTCGTACTCACTGTTAAATCATTGACCACAAAGACGTGTTTTTTCAAAGAATGGGCGGTGTATACACCAAGGGGGATGTTTAGCAGTTTAATTAACTGGTTAGGCCTATTTACTTAATCTTTGTTATTTAAAACAAAGACATCTACAGTAAAAGATTAAAGCTGTTTGGGTGAAAACTGGAGCGGATTCCTTCATAGACAGTCTCTGTGTACTGTAATTCCGTTGATGTACTATGTCAGTAGGTTTTAAGTCTATCAATTTTCTTTTTAAAGTGCATAAAGGTCTGTAAATGAATAATACATTACCTTGTATAACAGTGGGAATATAAACTTGATTGTTCAATGAATCTATCAAAATCTTGACGACGAATAAAATATAAACCAGATGGTTAAGATAGAATTATTATCTTCATCTTTAATTTTTTTTGTGCGAAAAGTAACATTTATTCCATTTTTTTTTCCAGACATTCCATTTATTAACTGCTCAAGATGTGATTATACGGTGTACGGAAAAGATGATGCTCCAGGTAGGCCCCTGTTACACAGCGGGAGTAAAATTGCATGTTAAATGGCTGAACATGATTCATCTAATAAAAAACGGTCATTGCCGACTGTATCGGTCAAGCAACTTGGTTTTTTAAACTCAGAAATACATTTACATCCAAAAACAAATTTTCTGACAACATCTTGACTTGATAAAGATTCTACTGCAACTTTTAAAAGCTACTGTAAAAGTAAGCGTTTACTTAACCTTTCTTTCCTTTTGTTTTGGACAGCGTATGATTTTATATCCTCATACAACAACTTTACGGGGGTAGTGGGGGTGAGGACTGATGGCAGAGGAGGCACTCAGGTGGGACAGACGTCCTATGAATTCAGGAGAAGAGCCGAGAGGGGCTACTTGACCATTCCAACAAGGTGAGGCCAATGAACAAAATAAAAGCACATATCTGCAATCGCCATCAAAAAATGCTTTTCAAAAAGCAGCTTAGCTTATTCGAAATCTTGTCAGGAAACTTAAAAGTAATCAAAACCTGAATGATGTAATTAAAAGACAGATTTATGGCATATCCATTCAGTCTTTAAACTGATCATTGTTTTTCTTTCAATTTCAGAAATATGTTTTCGGATGATTTTCCTTCCGAATTTTCTATCACAACGACACTGAAGTTTGCAAGTGTAACCAGACGAGAATCGTGGCATCTTATAGAGATTTCAAACCCTGCTGGCGAGACGGAATTCGCCGTCCGCTTCAATGGGAAACTGAAACAAGTACACCTCCTGTACAGGGACAGGGCCCACAACACACTCAGAACAGCTGAATTTGACAAGAAAGATGCACGAAATGTATGCTCAGTTGCCTCTCACGTCAATTACATTCAGATAACTTCAATTATAAGCAATGACTTATTTCAAATGGAATTTGGGAAATCAATGTCTTACTAATATTTGGTCACATTATGAAAATTTTTGACTGTTTTTTGTAGGTTTTTACGAAAGGTTGGCATAAAATTGGAATCAGTGTACAGAGATATGAATGTTCCTTGTATATTGATTGTAACAGGATACAAACTGTCCAGCTTAGCGCACTTCATGTCAATACCTTGGGATATATGACAATAGCCAAATCTTTGTCCTCAAAACACAACACGCCAAAGGTAAGCACAAGTATATAGCTAATAGACAATTTTTTTTTCAGAAGCATTCAGCTAAACCACAAACATTGTCACAATAAAACAGAAAAAGTAGATACAATCATACAGCGTATAAACCAAAGGTATGCACAATCAAACACTATAATGGCACCCCTAATCTTATGTTTAAGCAAACAAGGAGGGAAAACTCGTAAAGCAGTAAAGCAATAAGTACGCGTAAGGTACCATCAAAGATAGGCAGAATCATATAGCACCAATACGTAACATCATACAAATTGAGGCAAAATCATTCATCAAATGTTTGTGCATTTATAAAGGCCTAGCTAATGTTGAAAATTTTGAAGATAATTGTACGGGTAGTATGCAAAATGTATAGGAACAATAGTTATATCAAAAATTGACTAAAATATATGGCTGTAAAGGGTGCAGATATAATGGAGCATAACTGATCACATGCATTGGACAGGATAGATATTGTCAAAACTTAAAGTCATGTAAAATAGTCTTCCTTTTTTATGATTTATTTATCTTTCTCATACGACTGTATTACCCATCTTTCTCAAAAGCGAAAGTTTAGGAATGTCCTGGACTGGGATAAAAAGCATCCAAAGTTAATACTATCTCAGTGGTACAGTTTGTCAGTCTCTCTGTCTGTCCATTTGATTACACTTACCTGAAGCCCCTTCACCTTGTCTGGCTCAAACGTCAATAGGAAAGGAATATGGAGGGATTAATTATAGCTCCAATTGAAAGATAAAAACTTTTGATCTTTCAATTGTGAACTTTTAAAATCTCATGAAAGACGTCCTCCTTTCCACATGTCTTAAATGCTGGATACTTTTCCAAGAGTGCCCTCTGTAAAAAAGAAATGTCCACATATTTTGAACTAAGTTTGTACCCGCTCGAAAGTCCAAATTACCTTCTTTCTTTTGGTCCACTCTGCTTCATATTGTATGAAAACTATTATTCTTAATTATTATATCTCTGTGAATTTGTTCATTATAAAAACATGACGAATAAACATGCTATCTTTTCCAAACAGCCCCTACTGTGAAAAGGTTTTTGTGCTATCTGCCCATGGTGAAATAGTCATCAAACTATTCACCGGCAGCATTCTATTTCCCTCGCTTTTCATCTCGGAAAACTTCTGGTTTTATACGGATTGTGACGCGTATATATTATGACGTAACCAAAGTTAAGTCAGCATCGGTATAATATGGAATATCATAATTGTGTGTACCCTGGACTTAAGTTAACAAGTTAACAAAAGTTAAGTCAGCATCGGTATAATAAAACACCTATTTACTGATTATTCGGACAATAGCAAGTTTATCGTCCCCCTCGACAGCAAACTCTTTCCCTCGGCTGCGCCTCGGGAAATAGTTTGCTGTCTTGGAGAACGATAAACTTGCTATTGTCCTCATAGCCAGGAAATAGGTGTATACTATTTACTATAAGTAATTCCTTCCATTAAGTTTGGATCTTTGAGATGAAGACCATCTCATGAAATCTTGTTAACGTTGCTACCATAGAGGGAATGGATGAAATCTGCAATGTAGTGGAAAGTCCATTATCGTAAATGTAAAACATGTCTAAAGTGGAAATCAAATTTGATTCCCAAAGGATGCCTGTTTTATATACCGGTATTGCTCTTCAATATGGAGTATCTTCGGCAGATTTTTAACTTATCTTCTTCTCCCTTGTAGTTCTACCTCCAGCGTTTCGCGATGTATTGTGATCCGGCTACATCATCCAGGGACACGTGTGAAGAACTAGAAGATATGGAGGACGACACACTCAAGGTATTATACAAATTCATTGTTTAGCAATTCATTTCTTGTCGTTCATTAGATTTGTTTTACAGTGATATTTCTTCTGACACTGTATTTGGTCTTAAAATTTGACTATATAGAGATTAAAAATGACATTCCTTCCAATAAACCACATTAATTGCATAGCACATCAAAATCCTTATACATCCTTATACAAAATCTATGTTTGGATTGCAATATTCGAGTACTAGTATTTGACCAATATATATATTTTTAAACTTCTTTTGTAGACATACAAAGACCTGATGTTGTCAGACAAGGTATTTAGATATCCATAGCTTTCACTAACATTGCTGGTTTTCTTTCACATAGATGCAAATAACCGAATATTCTAATCACTAAATAAGTAGTCCTCAAAATCCTACTTTTTTATCACAGTTCATTCAAATCAAGATGATAACTCTAATAATGAAATGATAATTAGAATTGTCGCTTTAAGGTCTTTAAGGTAAAGTCTAAAACAGTTGCAACATTTTAAAATTAAGTTAAGTTTGTAAAGATCTGAAATTTCTGGTCAATTATACAAAAAATGTTCACCTCTATGAATTCAAATTGAAAAAAATGGATACCGAATGAACAGCGAAATATTTTTAACATACACGATATCGGTAAATTGGTATAGACCTATATCTAAACATAGTAATTGAAAGGTTTGTTTCGAATTATTTTCAAATTCCTTCGATAATGAATTCCTGACCAATGATAGTAACTATTTACGAGTGCACTTTGGTGAAGGACATCACTGATTTTACTTACCGCTTCTTGTTGGCTTTTCTCACTGCACTTAACCATAACACACATTTATATTTCTTTGATCGCCAGTAACATTTCCAATTCTCCAGCAACAAAGTGGAGGATCCAGCTGTTCCGGTCCATGTCAGGCGGTAAAAGATGAAAGACCGGTACATTCTATTTCCGCCTTTTTTTCTATTGATTTAACACGTCAAAAAGACTGGTCCAACTGATAATAGCCTGTTTTCTCCTTTATAAACGTAATTTTTCTTTGTCAACAGGGACGACAGGGGCCACAAGGTCTTGCTGGAAAACCCGGAACTCCTGGAGAGGCGGGGCTTCCTGGAGTAAGGGGACCTGCAGGAAGAGACGGACAAGATGTAAATCATATTTAAGAATATATAAAACTAAATTTGAATAATATATATAGTCCAAATAATGAGAATGTAGATAGAAAGGATTAGGTAAACCATAACACTAACCCTACTCCTACCTCTACCTTTACCCTAGAAACCAAATAAAATCTCCTATTTTCTTATTTCAGGGCAGACAAGGGGAGCCAGGCAAACCTGGAAAACCCGGCCTTCAGGGTCCAGAAGGAGAAAGGGGACCCCGGGGCTATGCCGGAAAGGAGGGACTCGCAGGAAAGCCTGTGAGTGTCGTTTTCTTTCGTGGTAACTTCATTGATTGCAATATCCTTTCCATTGAACCGATTTTTTCTTCTTTGTAGGGAACTCCAGGAAAAGATGGAAGTCCAGGACCGAGAGGACCACGTGGGGAAGAGGTTAGTGTCGTTCTCCATTTTTTTAAAACTTGCTGCATATTTCGACTAATCAGGCTATTACGATTTAGCATCCTCGTTGATCTGGTATTTCATACGCTGCAATTTGTACTGAACAGGGTCCTCGTGGAGAACGCGGCGAGCCTGGACAGGACGGACCAGCAGGGCCACAAGGAGAAAGTGTGAGTTCCTTACTTCTATTTACAGACAAAATGATGTGTCTTTGCTTCCATTATTTTCATTCCGTGAAATCAAATCAAAAAAGGATTTCAAAAGAATAATTCAAAGAAGGAACATAATTTTCCAAAATCAGAAAAGAGTAGAAATTGATTATGTACATACAATTTAATAGTGAATAGGGAAGAAATATTTCGTAGAATATAGGTTCCCCCCTCTTTTATTTTCCTACATTCCTACAAAAAATTCTATTCGAGATTTATGAATAATCAGTAACTGAGAACAAGATTTTCAAAAGATTAAGACATAAAAAATGATAATTGAAATCAATTATTATTTAATAATATTAATATTTCTTTTCCTTACAGATTGAGGGCCCTGAAGGACCAGAAGGACCCCAGGGAGCCCCTGGGCAGCCCGGTCCACAGGTAACATTAAAACCTTTATAATCAAATGTATTAAAGTTATTCTTCAATATTAGTAAAATTGCTGTATGGTTTGAAAACTTTTTTCTGTAATTCAGTCAAACAAATACAAGTATGATACTGAATATTGACATTATAGGGACTTCAAGGGACACCTGGTCTACCTGGCATTACAGGGAAAACCGTAAGTTATTTTCACATCAATTTGACTGATTTATCATTAAGGAATAACAAATTACATAGCAAAAACTTCCAAATGTGTCAATGCATGGTTATAATGAACAGGGGTAAGTTGAGTACGTGTGAACACGTGTTAATGAATCTCCAGCAATGCCGGGGATGTACCTATTCTTTGATCAAATTTCCTAATTTCTTTTTGCATTCTGACCCTGAGCTGAGGGTCCGCAATACTCAGCCTTGGTATATGGAACACCGCCCTGTCACGCAATCCTGTTCTGGGTTCGATCTCCAATAGATAAATCGTCAATAAATCGACTTTTTGCCTGACCTAGCACTGTTAATGTATTGATGCATGTTCAAGTGCATCTAGGTTTGTCAGATTGGGACATCTCCGCTATCTGTCTGTGATATCTCTCAACACCAGTTGCTCACCCATATATGAGATGAGGATTAAATTACGATAGAAGATCAGAGAAGGGTTATCCTTTCATCAAGTTAATCTTTTAAAATCCTGATCAGGTTTCATTTATTGCACAGCCAATTTGTATAGTTATTTACAGAATATTTAATGAAGTTTAAACAAGTTTGAGCCTTTTCATCAGATATCCACTATCGAAGTTTGAAATACTATGTAAACTCGACATTTTTTCAAAGTTGCGTCTTTTATTCTCGCTTGCATTGCAATTTCCATTTAATTTCTTAATATATCAAAATCTTTATTTAAGCGCCAATTCTGAACAAGTATTTTTTGTAATATTTTTTAATTATTCACAAAGAATATTATTTTCCTCCCTATACATACAAAATTATTTTTCTTTCTCTGGTTACAGGGTAAAGATGGTGAGAAAGGTGACAAGGGCGACCCTGGCCAACCAGGATTACCGGTAAATACATATACCGTTATGAATAAACAACTTAAATTGGTTAATCAATTGAATTACTTTACTGACATTATATAGCGCAAGATGATTCTGAGTTAAATGATTCCCTGCAGGGCGCTACGGGAGCACAAGGTTTACAGGGAGTCCCCGGAACCCCGGGACCACCAGGGGCAGCGGTAAGAATATTTTATATATCTAATCGTCTACGCTCAACAGCAAAGATAAATACAAAGAATTCTTAGTTCAGGATTTAAAAAAAACGTTATAATGATTTTAAGGAAGTTGTCAAATATAAAACCGCGCTTAAAAGTTTAATATCAAATATTATTCTTATAAATTGCAAAAAATATGAATGCTATACATAAACTAAAAACTGAGTATGATAATAATTTGCTAATTTAAAATGTTTCTTAGATAAGTTCTGTTGATGGAGAATCAGGAAAAGTACATCACATACAGGTACTTCTGAATTCCTTTAATTTTCTCTGATAATGGATTACCTTTTTTCTATACCTCTGATTTATTATAATATATTGATCTTGCTTTGTAGGGTCCAGCCGGTCCTGAGGGCCCACAGGGAGTACAGGGAAATCCTGGATTACCAGTAAGTATATAATGTCAATCCTGTTGCATCTGCTTTATGTCCCCCTTTTATACCTAGGAAAAATGAGCAGATGTTAAAGAATGCTTAATATGCTTGCTTGATAATTTACCTTAATGGATTTAAATACACATACTTGGTATTCAGGTTGGTTCTTGATAAATTTATATAGATATCCAAAATAATTTTAATATTTTTGTGTTATAGGGGTTATCTGGAGAGAAAGGAAGTCCTGGACAGAGGGGAGACAGGGTGAGTCACTTTATATACTGTAAACGTATTTTTTCGCGGGATCATAATTCAGCGAAATCACAATCTCTGTTCAATCCGCGGCTAAAAACGTACGCAGGTTTCTTGGAATCGTAGTCTTACACTCAGTTTAAGTATGATGTGAGAAATTTCCCGCCAAAAAAAATTACTGCATACGTAGCGTAAATTATCGCGGATAGGAAAATGCGTCCGGAGTAATAAAGGACGAAAAAAAGACTTCCGAACTTTTTGTTTAACCTAAAATGCTCAGTGAACAAATGACGATCACTGATCGATGGTTTAATTGTATGTTATTGCCTTCAGTGACTCAATACTTAATTTCTAACTGACTACTTTCCCTTTCTTGCTGCCAAGTTGTTATTGTGGTTTTCTTTAAGATTTTTTTTCCGTTTTGAGTTCCCATCTTTTGTTATGTTTGAGATTCCACCCTTCTGTCATTGTTATTGCTATCTTTTGTTGGTGTCGATAATGCACTTTTTTGACTTGCATAGATATGACAATATATCCATCTTTGTTGACGCTAATGCTTTTCATTTTTCGTTGACGTTGAAATTTCCATCATTCAGTGCTACCGTCAATTTTGTAGAGTTGATGATCTTTTGTTGGCGTGAATAATTCCGTCCTCATCTTATCGATATTGCTAACATTTTTGGGGATATTACCATCAGTGTTTGATATAGAAAGTTCACAATTGTAAATGTTGAATTTTTGGAATTTTATCAAAATTTAATTTATTTAGATACATTTTTTACTGCCGTTGGATTATGAGGTTCGCTATTGACAATTTTCCGAGGTTTTTCCGGTTGTTGAAGAGAAAAGTAATCATGTCCAAAAGTCCATTGAAATAACGCAAAATTTCTTTAGCCGAGCAAACAATGACTAAGATAGACTAGAGGTAGGTAACATGCAGGAGTAAGCATTCTTTGTAAACCTATCACATCCGCCGTGTGCTCCTTGTCATGACTAGGTAAAAGGAGAAATCAATAGACAGGGCAGTATAAAATGACGATTAATTAAACAACTTGTATGACATTGTTAGCAAACATATCCAAACTTTGTGTTGTATTTTGGCCGAATTGTTAGATCTCTGTTTCAAACAGAACTAGGCTACATAATGTTCCATCTTCCAGATCAATGTGTATAGCCCGTAGACAGTGGCATCCGATCCTACCTCTGGAATTTCCGGGGGTCTGTGTTTATGCCATCTTCACAGATTTGTATTGTTTGAAGAAATTTGTAAATTTATCACTCTTCGCTATTTTCATCCTTTACACATTAATGTCATCGCCTTTTTTAACATGATACATCGCGATAATTAGTTGAAGTGCATATTTTGCAATTTAATACGGATATTGATAATGAAATCGCTATTGGTGTTGCCATATCGGTCCTTTATTAACGTAGTCCTATAGACGTTTCTGTGTTTACATCGCGTTGCCTTATTGACGTTTATTTTGTTTTTCTTCAGGGTGAAATGGGAGAGAGGGGAGAACAAGGTGTTCCTGGACTTGATGGAAGACCGGTAAATATCTCTTATACTTTTAGATGGAAGATCGGTAAATATCTTGTTCAGTTGTATGTTATAATTTTTCTCTTTCGTCGTCCTGAATTCAGTTGATAATAGAAAAAATTGATACATTTAAGGGAACCGACGGCGTACCAGGAACACCCGGCAATCCTGGAAAAGATGGAAAAATGGTAAATAAATTTCGTTTTTCATTTTAAACAGTTTAATATCTACTTAGCTTTAAATAGTAATATAACATAATTCAATAAAAATGAAATTTTAACTGATTAATTCAAGGGTCCAAAAGGGGAAGCAGGCAAAGATGGAAACCCTGGTCTGGATGGAGTACCAGTAAGTTTATTTTTTTTTTAAATCCGCGACTGTGCATTTTTATCTAACTACTACTGGAGTATACTACTCTTAGAAAATAAGAAAATATTAAGTATCTTTAATAAAAACTTGTTTAAGTTAATAAAATTTCCATTAATATTTCTTTCTTTTGTATTAAGGGAAAGCATGGAAAACAGGGTGAACCTGGTGAAAAGGGAGAGATAGGGGAACCTGTAAGATTTTTCATAAATTTACAAAATAGTTTAAAATAGTATTTTATCATTTTTTAGCTCACCTGAGCCGAAGGCTCAAGTGAGCATTTCTGATCACATTTTGTCCGTCGTCCGTCCGTCTGTCTGTCTGTCCGTCCGTCTGTAAACTTTTCACATTTTCGACTTCTTCTCAAGAACCACTGGGCCAATTTTGACCAAACTTGGTACAAAGCATCCTTGGGTAAAGGGGAATTTAAATTGTTAAAATGAAGGGCCAAGACCCATCACAAGGGGAGATAATCAAGAAAAGACAAAAATAGGGTGGGGTCATTAAAACATCTTCTCAAGAACCACTGGGCCAATAAAGCTGAAACTTATGTGAAAGCATCCTTAGGTAGTGTATATTCTAAATTGTTCAAATCATGACCCCTGAGGGTTGGGCGGGGCCACAATAGGGAATCAAAGTTTTACGTAGAAATATATAGGAAATTTTTCAAAAAATCTTCTTCTCAAGAACCACAGGGCCAATAAAGCTGAAACTTATGTGGAAGCATCCTGGGGTAGTGTAGATTATAAATTGTTCAAATCATGACCCCCGGGGGTAGGGCGGGGTCACAATGGGGAATCAAAGTTTAACATAGAAATATATAGGAAAAATCTTTTAAAATCTTCTTCTCAAGAATCACTGGGCCAGAAAAGCTGAAACTTATGTGGAAGCATCCTGAAGTAGTGTAGATTGTAAATTGTTCAAATCATGACCCCCAGGGATAGGGCGGGGCCACAATGAGGAATCAAAGTTTTACATAGAAATATATAGAAACAATCTTTATAAAATTTCTTCTCAAGAACCACTGGGCCAGAAAAGCTGAAACTTATGTGGAAGCATCCTGGGGTAGTGTAGATTATAAATTGTTCAAATCATGACCCCCGGGGGTAGGGCGGGGTCACAATGGGGAATCAAAGTTTAACATAGAAATATATAGGAAAAATCTTTGAACATCTTCTTCTCATGAACCACTGGGGCAGAAAAGCTGAAACTTATATGGAAGCACCCTGGGGTAGTGTAGATTCCAAATTGTTCAAATCATGACCCCCGGGGGTAGGGCGGGGCCACAATGGGGAATCAAATTTTTACATAGAAATATATAGGAAAAATCTTTGAAAATCTTCTTCTCATGAACCATAGGGCAAGAATAGCTGAAACTTTTGTGGAAGCATCCTGAGGTAGTGTAGATTTCAAATTGTGTATAAATTATGATCATTGGGGTATGGCAGGGTCACAATATGTATTACAAGGGGGAAATCTGGTAAAAAAAACAGAATGGTCAAAGATTCTCAGGTGAGCGATGTGGCCCATGGGCCTCTTGTATTGTATTGATTATACAAATGCAATACCAATGTCAAAACTGTGGTTTTATCTTTTTTCACCAGGGTAAGCCTGGACCCCCCGGACCCCCAGGACCAGCTATCTCCCCGTTTATGAGTGATGATCCAGTAAGTCAGAAACTTAAGCAGATGGGTAGTTTCTCAACAATACCCACTTTTCTTAAATCCCCCATTTAGTCAATGTTTTCATAATATGGTTTCCCCAATATAAAATTTTTATTTTGTATTTGTGTCAAATGCATTTTAAAGAAAAGAATTTCCTAGCTCCTTTTAGAAATATCATTGTAACCTTAAATTAATTTTCAATACAATGAAAGCGTCCATTGTATTATCATGCACAATATCTACATGTATAATCACTATCACATATATAAGCAGAAAATATTTTTCTTCCAGAATGCTATCATGGATTTAGAATATAAATTCAGAGGTGAACAGGTAAAGAAATACTGTTAATGCTATCATGGATTTAGAATATAAATTCAGAGGTGAACAGGTAAAAAAATACTTTTAAAATATAAGGTAGTAAAAAAATTAAATGAAAAATAATTGTACAGCTCGTGAAAGCAAAAATAAAACGTGAAAAATTATGAGATGCCTGAAATACAACTTAAGACTACAATAATTAACTGATGAGTTACCTTTCTTTTAGGGTTCATCCGGCCCGCCTGGCCCCTCTGGAAAAGATGGACGACCTGGTCACCCAGTAAGATATAGCATTTCTAATTTCCATTGTAAACTTCAAAACTTTAGTGACATTGGATTATTCTGAATTTGAGATATAATGAAAATGTCATGCTGTTTACAACAACACATGCTTATATTTATAACTTTTACATCATAGAAACATATAATAAAACAATTTGCTTACTAGTATTTGATTTATTAACCTACCTCACTTCAGGGAAATCCCGGAATGCCAGGAGATCCAGGGCAGCCCGGAAGAGCGGTAAGAATTTTTTCCTGAAAACTGATGCTGATTTTCATCACCTCTTTTTTTAGTTTTCGTTGTTTTACTTGGTAGTTATTTTATTAGTTTAATTAACTATTGGTTAACACAATAAGAAAAAAAATACTTTTATGTTTCGCTTTGCTGTTTATATTTCCCTTTGCTTATGTACTATAAAAGCAACATCACTGTCTATTCCAGGGACTAATTGGAGAACAGGGCGATCCTGGAGATGTGGGGCCACGGGGAATACAGGTAAATGATTGGTATCAATTCAAGGTGAACCAGAGTGCAGAATGGTCCAGATACTATTTTGTTTAAAAACGTTTAATTGTTTTCTATTAAAACTACTATCATTGCACAATATTTGGTTTTCACCGTCTCGTAAAAAAGCACAAAAACGCTTTGAAAGAAACTAAATTATAGTTAAATTAAGATTTGATAAAATCGAATCTCTTTTCAACTACAGCATATGACATACCAATGCATTCCTTTTACTGTAAAACAATGTTTCTTCTATGAGCAACATGCCTGCAAAAGTCGCACCTGCAGAAACATCAAAAGGTTTTAAATCGATCGAGTGATCTGAAAGTAATTACATAACTGCCCTATCTCCCGATCAAGGCTCGCTCTATTACAAATGAAAGCTATGAATGAAATGTACAAGTCAAACTCTAGTTTAACATGTATTGTTTAAAGGATGAAAGTAAAATGTTCATACCTCTTCTTAAATCAAGGGTGTCTTCGTGGCTTTCTTTTAGGAGATTCTGTAAATACGTACAAATTGTATCAGTATCTAGAATAATTAAAGTCAATAGTATTTGTTTTAGAATGCTTTCATTCATTAAGGAAAAAATGTTTTAAGGTATACATTTACTAGTATCATTCCTGCGAGATAAGAAGTAACTTAACGCCAAATTAACACTGGTATAATGGAGATTAAAATGTCTTACATACTCATATGTCAAAGAGGAATACATCTCAATTTTAGAATACCGAAATGTAGCTGACAAATATGATAGTAATTTAAGGTAACCCCATGCATTATTTTTAGTTTATTAAACTTTGTGTACTAGTATACGAGTCAATTTTACAAAATTTCAGTGTGTACATTTTCGTTTTCTTCAAATCTACCCTCAACCATTCGTTGGTATCTTTTTTCAGGGGCCCCCAGGCCTAAAAGGATCTCAGGGAGACCCCGGAATAGACGGAATGCAGGTAAAATGTCTTTTTTGGTACAGAATAATGAAAAAAGTGTTTTCTTGAAAAATTGTTTTGACAATGTCGGTTCTTTTTCATATAGACTTAAGAATTAGATATAGAATTAATTAATTCACAAACAAATTGCAGCTCAACTTTTCACAAAATAGAATTTTAAAAAAAAGATTTAAAACTCTCTGGATGAATCTTTTTCAAATTCTTCAGTTTCTTTTTTAAAGATGGGAACATGGTAAAACTAGATCACAAGCAATTAAATAGAATCAGAGACAGACGTTGAACTTGGCCAAATTTCACAGACAAACGTAGATTTTAATCTTTTCTTTGAGATTCTATCTCTTTAATTGAAATAAATTAAACATCTTTAATTCTCCCTTTCCCTTTCTCGCGGCGTTATAAAAACAGACCCACGGGTCAGACTGCATCAGACACAATACTCACTTCTTCCTTCCGATCATTCCAAAATGTGGCTCCGTGCTCAAACTGTCATTTGCTTTTCTCTTGTTATATGTATCTGCAATGTAGAAAGCTTTCATAGAAAGGGACTCAAGAAAAATAAAAAGCGAAAAAATAAGGTAAAATCTAAAGACCGTTCGTTACCAGTTTCTATATTGGATACTTTACAGGGGGATGCTGGTATGACTGGTTCCCCAGGCCCGAGAGGAGAACCAGGCAAAGACGGAAGACCGGTAAATATTTCTTGCTTAAATTTTGTGGGTGTTATAATTTGAAAGATTATTGAAAAAGTGATTTTTTTGATAGATTTTTTGTGATTTAGTACCGATTCATACCTGAAATACAATGAGAAATTTTACACCTCAGTTCTTCTGCAATGTTATAAATTTTTTTTTAATAAATTCGCAGTCATTTATCGTGACAAAGCTTTAAAAATTACTTTAAAATTTTCTTTTAATTGATATACTTAATATATCCTCTAATGTCTTTGAATAATTTTTTTTTCTATACCTATTCTAGGGTCCACAAGGAATTCAGGGAATCTCGGGTCCAATGGGGCCCATCGGTCCTATTGGCCAGCCTGGACCACCTGTAAGTACATAAAAGTCATGGTCAAATCTTAAGTTCTACACATGCTGTTGCTGTAAATATCATTTATCCAATTTTTGAAATATAAATACTTGGTAACTGAAAGATTTCATAAAACGCCTTTCCTTGCTTTTGTTTCTCTGTCGTCTTCTAATTCATTACAAGAACGTTTAACACAACACAGTGGAAGTTTAAATCGTGAATAAGGAGATTTGATTAAAAAGAAATCGTGTTTATTTCTATAGAAATGCCATTCGTGTTTATTCCAATAGAAATGCAATTTCTTGAATTTTATAAGAAATAAAATTTGTTGTTTGATAACATTAACGTGAACATATTGTAAAAAAAATTCACCATTCTTCCAGAACTACTGTGTATAACTCATTGAATAATGAGAGGATCTGCAACCAACTCCATTTTTTTTTTTTCGAGTTTTACTTAAAATTCACCTGTATATCAGAAAGCTTACTGCATCTATCCTATTGATGATATAAATATTTTTGGTTAATTTTTTATTTTTAGGGTCCTCCTGGCGCTCCCGGACCAGTCTTTGATGTGGTAGGTAACAAACATTCTTATTTGTCATCAGCGTCTCTCCATATTTTATATGATACTGAATATTCATGATAATATATAAGTTGCCAATTCATTTCCTATTTAAATATTTCACGTACTTTTCACAATTTCTGCACAAATGATGTACAAAATTTCAATTTCACGAAATTAGTAGAAGACAGATAAGTAAACATTTCTAAACTCACAATAATCTTTGAATTCTTGGTTTCTGAATTAAATCTTCTAGAAGCGGAAAATATTCTATAACTAAAATATTGTTATTTTATTGTAGAAATCAATTCTCGGGGGCATGTCAGATAGTAATGTTCTAGGCCCCATGGGTGCCCCGGTAAGTTGTCATCAGCGACAAGGATATCCGGTAAGAATCCAGATGACGTCATCAAAGCCAGATGCTAGGTCAGAGATTTCATCATGTAGAGAATGGCTGCATAGTCTTACCCACCATTGTTGCCAGTTTTCCAAATTTGAAAAAAAAACAATACTCACAGAAAGAAAGTCCTTCTTTGAGATCGTTCCTTTCAGTTTTGGTTGAAAACTTGCATGAAAAATCCATTTCTTTTTTTCTTTTCCTGCGAATATTCAAAAAATTAAAAGAGGAAAACTGGTATCTTTAATGATAATAAATACATCCTAACATTAACCGACATATCCTACATGTAGCTGTCAATGTTGTGCTATATTATTTTAATTTCCCTTTTTACGTTGAATGTTCTCCCTTCCTTCCCTTGCATGGCGCTTCTGTGCCTTCATCTGGATTGTTATCCCGGTATCCCGTGTTGTGGTAAGTGTGACGTGTACAAAGGCATGCTGTTTTTGTGATGATTGGATAATTATTCTCATTCGTTTTACACGATGGATGCATTGAATGTTTGAACATTAAGAATGATACTTTTGAAAAAGTTTTTTTTTTAGTTTTAGAAATTACATTTTAAATTTAAGTAGGTTCTAACTTTTTGTTTAAGAAAATACCGTCATCATTTACTAACAAAGAACAAGTGCACTGACTTATAGGCACCAGTAAACTGGTTTATAGGCACCGGTAAAAAGTGGGGGCCGGGAAAATAATTCAAAGTGAGCACTTGAAATAGCATCTAGAATCAATTGATATCTAAATCATGAGACTCAACAATTTTTAGTGCTGAAATTCGTGCACGATATATAGATAAACTACTAGTATATTTTAGATATTTCATCGTATATAAAAGGGAAGTCATATAATACGGTAGGGGTCAGTACGTTATGCCGCCCTAGTGAATTTCGATGGTGAATCTAAAAGGGTATTCATCTTTAAGTCCTTGTTTACAGAAAAAGACGAAAATAAGCGCTCTTTAGTGATTATTGTTTAACACCATGTCTAAGCACCTTTTCAGCCAAATATCGTAGATTTTGAATTTAGAAAACTTGTGAGAAATTAAGAATTTGGCATAATGGACTTATAATTATAAAAAAATAAGTGCAGTTCTCCACCAGCAAGTGATGGCAACTCAATATAGATGAGGAATTCTCGAAGGCACGTTAAACAAAAAAGAAACAAATAGGTTTTGTTCCTTTTTTTAATTTAGGGAATCATTAATCATTTCAAAATCCTTGGTGATTTAGTGAAATATGATTTTAAAAAGAAGTATTCGCTAGTGTCTTTATATATTAATTAACAGAAAGAGTGTTTTGGTGTAATTTTAACTTTCAAAATGGTGGTCCGTTTAAGTTTAACTTTCAGCTTGAGTGCACTTGTCCTTTTCATAAAAAATGTAATTTTGAAAAAGTAATTCTTTCATCAAAAGTAATCTAACATTGATAAATGATTGAGTTTATCTCTTTATGTAATGTATCGTAAATAACATATACACGTCTTTTAATGCAATTATTACCTAAAAACTGATAATTTTCTTTACAAGTGATCATTATTTGGTAGGATTTAATTAGATATGACTGTCTTTTACAGGGTCCATCGGGTGCTCCTGGACTTACTGGAATGGTAATTCTTTTTTTTTAAATTCCTTTTTGTTTTATTTTATCTTTTATATAATAATACACCCCTTATTTGATATTTCTACTATTGGACATTGTTACATGTGTTTTGACCACTGAATTATTTTATTGACAGCCAGGGGAGCGCGGATCATCGGGGGAGAGAGGTCCTCCTGGGTCAGTTGGTGCACCCGGAGTTCCGGGTATTTCCGGTCCCCCTGGACAGCCCGGACCCACTGGACAAAGAGGACAATCCGGTATGCCGGGAAAACCAGGTTTACCGGTGAGTATGTTAGCTTCTTATAAGAAAATATAATTAAAATACTATCTATAAAAATCCTTCAAAACATATCTCTTTCAATGGTTTTGGTCTGATTTCAATATCAGTATATGACCTAGAATACTGGTTGATTATTCTAAAATATACAATGTACTTTTTATAGGGTTCTAATTTAGATGTTCTCTGTTGCAAGGTTTGCTTTAAAAAAAAGGGATGTTGTTGTAATTTGTTTTAAACATCATTCATTCTTTTGGGTCCGAATTTAACGAAACTTGGTACAAAAGTAAACTTTTTAACTAAGAATTATTTCTTATTTTTTGCAATGCTACAAAGTTTCAAGCCAAGCCTTTTCTTGTTAATAAAAGTAAAATCTAGCAGAGATGTAGTCTTGTCAGAGAGTTCTGGTTCAAAGTATCATCAACTTTACCTTTACACATATCAATCTTATACTTTTACTGTTTTACAATTTCTCTTCTATAGGGACGAATGATACCTGAATCTGAAATAAGAGAACTTTGCATGAGACTTTTAAGAGGTAAGATTGCAGCATATTTCAAGAACAATCCTCACATTTTGATAAATGTTTAATAGTTCTAACTGAGATATAGGTCCATGACTTACATATGTTAATATGTTGTTATTATCTAGAGAACTTTGAGGAACTCGTTGAGGGACTGCGGGGACCTCCAGGACCACAGGGTGTGGGTAAACCTGGATCTCAGGGACCACCAGGTCGAGTTGGAGCTCAAGGTATGCTAGATTGTGAAGAAAATGATTAGTTTTACATGTACTTAATTTCGACATTCCTTCAATTTTATATGCTGCAATTCAAACAATTTTTTACATTAATTTTTAAGTATTTTCTCTAAGATTTTTTTTCAAAATTACAGGTGAGCGTGGATTACCTGGACCAGCTGGTGAGCGAGGATTCGTGGGAATGCCGGGACTTCCTGGACCTATGGGTCCACAGGGACCCCTTGGACAAGCAGGTCCTAAAGGAGAAAGGGGAGAAATAGGAGAAGGAACACCGGGTAAACCAGGAAATCCCGGAATACCAGGTAAATAGCGGTTATATGGTTTTATCATTATCTATTGTTTAATTATTTTTAAAGATATTTTTATTCAATGTTTTATTATTTCCTTTTTTGTTGTTGTTAATAAAGAGTTATAAAAATATGTCCTATATGTTGATATTTGTGCATTTTACTAACCTGTTAAGTTTCTATAGAAAGTTTCTTTATACCTATTAAAGGACCCCCAGGTCCGCCAGGTGAGGGAGTAGTGGGTCGGCCAGGACAGCGTGGAAGTCCCGGGTTAGGAGGACAGCCGGGTCGCCCAGGACCCCCGGGCAAAACTGGACCCCCAGGATACTGTGAATACTGTAACTTTGCACCAGGAGCAAGGTCTCCGGACTATATACAACTTGGACCGGGACGACGCCAGAATATCAAGGGCTAAAGTCCTTCATCTCATCGTGAATTCCGTATATGTGATATCATCTGTAACTGTGTGTTTGTCAAATACCATCTTGTTGTACATCAGTGTTTAGTGTTGCTTCTGTTCACGTATTTAATTTTGTGTCCACGCCGTTTGATGTAGCTGTTTCTTAGGATGCTTGACTTTCTAGTTGTAGTTTGTTGTATACTATGAGGCCAGTACCCGATACTGATTCAGGTATATCAAATCACTGAAATAACGTTTACTTTTATTTTCATTTTTGATTCTTTTTGCTCCTTTGCTGTAGGACTTGCTGTACAAGAAAGTTAGTTAAATCGGAATTATCATAATCTGGTGGGTTTTAAAAACTCCTTTGAGTGTTGAAGTTGTTTCTTTATGTTGTGTTTTTATTTGCCATGACATGTATTTTAATTTCTAAAACGTGCCATAAATTGTGTCTGTGTATTAGCACATTGTGACTATATTTCTTATATATTTATGTCGCTTTGCGGTAAAACTTCAATATGGTCCATAATACATGCAAGTAAAAATATTTAAATTTATTTTGATAAAAAATATACGTAAATAAAAAAAATTTGAAGACTCTTGAATTTCTAATTAATTTAAGATATGAGATGAGGCTAGATTTTTAAATATATATGAAGAGGTGTACATTATATACTAATAAACGGATCTCTTTTTCACCATTTTTAATACTTTTTGTTTTCATTCAATGAAGCAACTTTGAAAGTGATGTCAACAAAGTTCCAACTGATATAAGAAAATCTGAAATCCAATGCTTCGTGATCATCAAAAAATAAAATGTCCGTACAGGATTGAATAAAAATTGGACAATGTTCTGAAATAATGAAAGAGGTTCGTCTAGATACGTGTATCTTTTTTATCTTATTGGCAGGGCCACCTTATCAGTTGATAAAGAATTCTATCGATCCATGAAAAGGTGCAAGATGAGCCTTGTTGCTTAAATGGTCACTGGCCAATTAATCCCCTTTCTAAAGTACTTTTCAAAAAACATTTTGATTTTTGAAAAAGAATATTAACGCTTCTAGTAGTCATTAGCAAGGCACTTACTTGAATTTACATTTTTTTTCCTTATAAAAATATACAGTATAACCCTATACTTTTGGTAGAAGGTAAATATTTTTATATTTAGGAAAAATATGTAATATCAAGTGCCGGTGTCCTCTAGATAAGACCAATTTACCCTCATTCAAAACTTTATTATTCGACTGAATAGAAAATATTGACTTTCTACATATAGGACAGAACGCAAATTGTTTATATGGCGTAAGTCTTTACAGAATTTATTCATAATCAATACTTGTTCGTCTAATATCAACATAAACTGATATAAACTATATACATGTAGTTTTATTTATAAACTAGGGGTACTATGAGCAGTGCGTTAATGAATACCCCCGCCTACCATATGGTTTTAATGGCAAAGTCTATTTTTTGCTCTTGGAGACCCCAAATAAGTGTCAGATATGATAGTAAAATAAAAGGAGCACAATAGCATTAGTCATAAAGAATCTGTGAAAGTGTCATTAAATTTTGTTCAGTGGTACAGGAGGAGTTTCGGATAAGAGATGGATACCCTTCAAAATGAAAGAATGGCCGTGTCCATGTTTTGCTGTGTGAAACCCAAAATATGTGCAAGATCGAAAAGTAAAATAGGAGGTCACATCGGCACAATGTTACAAGGATTCTGTGTAAGAAATTAGTTGTGTAAGAGGAGTTGTGGATAAGCGATGGGTACCCCAAAGCGTAACAGACGAATGGAAGGAAGGACTTACAGGCAGACGAACGGACATCCCGATTAATATAATGGGATATCCATGTTTTGCTACTGGAAACTCAAAATATGTGTCGGATCAAAAAGTAAAATAGAAAGTGCAAAATGACAATACATAATAAAGATTGTGTGAAAGTCTCATCAAATTTCATTCAGTGGTATGAGAGGAGTTGCGGATAAGAGATGGGTACCCAAAACCGTATAAGACGGATGAACATCCAGATCACTATATACCCTCCCACTTTTAAAACGGGGTATAACAAGAGGCACTGTGGGCACTGAACTCACTAAATGATACCTCTGCCTCCCATGTGATAATATAGGCAAAGCCCATGTTTGGTTCTGGGAGACCTGAAATAAGTATCGATCGAAAAGTAAAAAAAGATGGTCACAATGAAATTACATACCTGGGTAACTCGAGGTACTGTGAAGACTGAGCTCACTAAATAATACCCCCTGCCTCCCATATGATTATAATGCCGAATTCCTATTTTACTTTTTGATCGACACATATAATGGGTTCCCCTGAGCAGTACAGGACACGACCATTCTTCCTATAATATTGAAGGGTACCCATCTCTTATCTGCAACTCCTCCTATACCAATGAATAAAATCTAATGACACTTTAACAGATTCTTTATTACATAACGTCATTGTGCACCTCCTATTTTACTTTTTGATCTGACACTTATTTCGGGTCTCCCAGAGCAAAACATGAACTTTGCCATTATAATCATATTGGAGGCGGGGGTATCATTTAGTGAGCTCAGTCCTCACAGTACCTCTAGTTTAAGTAGCATTTAAACAATAAATGGCAATGTTTCTCTTTAGTGTATAGGAAGTACACCGAGTTAAAGCTACTTAAAAAGCCCAACAAACTAATTATCTACAATATACGTTGAAAGTGCCAGCTTCGTCCTGATTTACATACAGTTTGAATATGTGAATGCATCCCAAAAATTACATTAACACAATAAAGTTCTTTTTTTTTTAAACCCCTGCTTGAAAAGTGGGATGGTATATAGTGATCTGGATGCTCGTCCGTCTTATACGCTTTGGGGTACCCATCTCTGATCCACAACTCCTCTTAAACCACTGAATGAAATTTAATGAGACTTTCACAGAATCTTTGTTACATAGTGCCATTGTGCATTTTTAATCAGACACATATTACGGGTTTCCCATAGCAAAACATGGACACTGCCATTCTTTCTATAATATTGAAGGGAACCCATCTCTTATCTGCAACTCCTCCTATACCAATGAATAAAATTTAATGACACTTTAACAGATACTTTATTACATAACGTCATTGTGCACCTCCTATTTTACTTTTTGATCTGACACTTATTTGGGGTCTCCCAGAGCAAATCATAGACTTTGCCATTATAATCATACGGGTGGTGGGAATGGTATCATGTAGTGAGTTCAAAGTTGTAGTACCTGTACTATATAAATGTTTTGTGATGCATTCACATGCACTTGCAAAAGTATACAGCATAATACACACAAGTGCAAAACTTCCAGAAATGTAAAAGCTGCCCACCGTTTGTAAATAGGACCATATGAGGGGGCTTCATAGTAAAATTTCCTTACATGCAACATTTAGACTTGTACTGGCACTTTTAGCATTTGTTCAGTAAGGGATTTTCTGTGCCAGCTTCTACTGAGACAAAGGACCTCGGTTTATATCTCATCAAAAGGACCAATCTCTACATTCTGCAGTGCATGGGATTTGAATGTGTAATGTAAGGATCAACTCCTTATTCCATAATTATCACTAGAGCAAATGCTCTGAGTACTGTGCCAAGTGGACTAGCACCCTGATAGTAATTAGTGCATATGTGTGGGTCTTTAATCTGACTTCATGTATGTTTTGTATTGGGGGTAAAAAAAAATGAGCAAACCTTTTTTTTTTGCACAATTTTTTTTTTTCCCAAGTGCAAATCTTGTCTATATATACCCTCAGTATATTTGCGAAATAATGTGCACATAAGTAAAATTTAAAAATGAAATAATTTAGAGGGGATCTGGCCACTAGAATGCACAGAACAATCCCCAGTGTGTATATTCTGGCAAGCCAATTCTTCTAAATGATGTCTCTTTTTTTATCTCTTTATTTTTCACACTATTCCTGACGATACACACACGTCATCCAATACATCACTGATGTCATTTGGCACATTCCTACATTCTATAGCGCATCACACAATTCAAACCATTCAGTCATCCTGGTAAAAAAGGACATTTTCACTCACTTCTCACAAAACATGTACAAAACTATTTCTTTATATCTTCAGTTGTTTTGTCTGTCACTTGTTCCACAACATAATCCTCACTCCTGTAAAATGATGGAATATTCAAGATTAAAATTTATATGGAAATAACCACCAGTTGACAATGACATAAAGTGTAATGATCAAAATGTTAAGAACTAGAAACAATGACAGTTGAAATTGTAAATTTATAGCAGAAATCAGACATTCAGAATGTAAGTTCTGGAAACAATCAGCACAATTTACAGCAGCTGACAGTATAATTTGGAAGACATTTTTAAACTTATTATTCTTTGCATATTCAATGAAGGGCTGCGAAGTGTGAATGTCTTTTCAAAATACCCCTGTAAAAATCATTCATGCCCCTTCAGTGCATGAATATTCAAAGAGTAATAAGCTAAAAATAAATTATATATATATAAATATGGTGTTCATTTTCTTAAAAAAAATAAGAAGAATAGATTCTGAAACCTTCTATTTAATCATTAGTGAAGTATCCAAATTTTTTTTTTATATATAGTTAACTTGTGGATCAAAATTGGCTGTACAATCATTTAATAATTTTTTTATCTATATATATGGTTGGTATTTTACTTTGACTTAATTCTTGAGATACTTCAATAGGAAAGCAGAAATAAACATAAACTTTTATAATCACTTGACCGTAAATTTCGATCCCTGGAAGGTATGCTTTAACAAAACAGAAACTCACCAGTCAAACAGTTTTGGGAACGCCTGAATTTCCTCTGCTGTGTATTCATCTAAACGTTTAGGAATCTTTTGTATCTGTGGTATCTGATCACAAACATTGCCAAGGATTTCAGGGGGTACATTCTAAATGAGAATCATTTATAATTAGCTTTACATGTAAAGGTGAGGACTCCCTCCTCTTATGTACAGTGTCTGTCAAGCTGTAATGGAAAATTCAATACAGTATAAGTAGAAATTTTATCAAGACACAAAGTTAGCGATTTGTTTTTAAAAAAAAATTTTAAATTTTTTGTGAGTAGTAGTTTTAGCGATTTTAAAATGCCCACTAAAGAAGTTATAGACCTAAAAGTCAATTTTTAGCGATATTCAAATTTAGCCATCTCAGCTCCCTTGCTAATAATGCTAAAATGAAATCCTTGCCAAAAATTCTGCTTATATAATACAAATATGACACCAATTACACATCATTTTCTAACTTATATACATTAATAACACAAATGCCTTTATAACGAGTGGATCAATTGTGGAAGCTGTTGTTATTTCTGATTTAAATACCTCGTCTGGAAAGATGTGAAGTCTTCTCATGTATTTCCTCCTCAGCAGAGTACCAGGTAAAGTTCTATACACAGCCTTCTCTACAATCTACAAGAAGATTCTAAATGTCAGATGATTTACACTGAACTGATGCAATAGATACTGTACCTGCCTTGTTAACCATAACATTATATAAAAATATACTTTTTAAAAATAAAAAACAAACTAAATATTATATGATGAGTTTGAAAAACTTATCACCTGTTCCTATGGACTTTTGAACTTGAAGACTGTTAGTTGTTTTCATATTTCATCAGTAAGTCATATTTTGTTTAAAATTAATTTTAAAAAGAGAGAATACAGTTGTATTGCAAACAAACCATGGTTGGTTCCAGTGAATGCAGCCTCCAGGCAGGTGTCCTTGAGAAGCCTCTAGCATACCTGAAAGAAAAACAAGAATGTTTGTACACTTACAATGTTCAAACACACTGATTACATTTCTATCTAAACAGAAACCATTTTAATTTACTAGTAATTACTGTATAAGTGGAAATTTTAGCGAGACACAAATTTAGCGATTTCTACCTAAAATGTGGTACATGTATTTTATCTTTAGCGAGAAGTAATTTTAGCGATTTTAAAATGCTAACTAAAGAAGCTATAACAAATAATACGCAATTGATTTTTAGCGATTTTAAATTTTAGCGATGTCAGCACCCTTGCTAATAATGCCAAAATTAAATCCTCGCTAAAAATTCTACTTATACGGTATTTAATCCTCTGAAATAACATTTCATTATAAGGAAAAAGTTTTGGATTCTCCCCTTGAAAAGAATATTTTAGATAGATTTAGATAAAGTAAAATCTAATGTTGTAGATGCAGTTGAATCAACAGACCCTGTGTGATGACTGAATGTAAATGTTCTCCATAGCTGCTCCCTCAAAGCAATGTGACGAGAATTAATGACCACTACATGATCTCCTACATCAGCTGGAATTATAAAACACAGATATACTTGTAGAGAGTCTGAGCTATAAATGTCTTCAAGAGCATTTTTAAAAAAGTTGATAAATTAATTATCATACATGTAGAACTAGGATACTTTCCATGTCATACTTCTTCTGTATCAAAATTTCACAAATCACACATAGTGTAATAATACAAATTTATGCATTTGAAATCCCTACCAAACTGTATTTTAACCTCAATATTTCAAATCCTTGAATATCTCGATAGTTTTTACTCAACCCTTTTGAAAGTGAAAAAATGTGTATTTATTGAAATCATAGATACTGAATACTGATACTTGTATACTCTAAGCATTTTTGAAAAGAATATCAACATTCTTATGTTCAGTATTTTAAACACTTGTTCAGTGTTAATGAAAGTGCTACTTGTATTAATAAATTGAAAATCTCTCTCCTTTTTGTTATCTTGTACTCATGGATGGTAAAGTCTAGAGTGGACACGTAATTTAAAGTCTTAAATTAGCTTTCATATAACATACATACACAGTGCATGGTAGATAGGTTTGTGTTTTCCCTGTAAATATCCTGCTATGACCCGAGATGATCTGAAGGGACACTGGTATTTAGCATCATACAGCCACCAAACTCGGGACATAGTAGACCATTGCTAAAACAAGAAAATATTCCGTCAGACATGTTACTAATTGATTGAAAATTTTCAGTGAAAAGTTTAGCAGAGTGGCATGAGATTTTAGAAGGGGAAATAGGAAATTTTCTCTGAAAATATGTGGACATTTAAGCAAAAATTCAAATAAAATGTGGACATTTTACTAGAAAGTTAAGTAATATGTATTAATAAATTTTCTGTTTGCAAGATTGTCTTAAACCTCTTAAATGGATTTCTACAGATAGGTGAAATAACTGATTAATTCCCTACAATATCAATTAACATCCATTCACACCTTTTGCAATTCTACTTAGTCCTTCACCTATGGATAAGTGCAAAGTTCTCTGTCTTTTCATCTAACTAGATTACCATTGTCCATGGTACAATCTGATCTCCATTTAGCTATATTATATACATCTTGCTGTCCTTGCATTAACTATGGATTTGTATAAGTTATTCAAAATACCTTGATAAACATGTTTTATCAAATTTTTTTATGTTATTTCAGCATATACAAAAAGTCACACTCTAGTGCAGTGATGGTGTTTAATTTTGAACTCTTTGGAAAAACAATCCCAGTAAATATCGCTCATCAAATTGTGAGTTATTTAGAGACTATGGACTTATTAAAAAAAGTTTTGGGGCTATATCTAATGCAATTGGTTTGTGACCACTATTCTGATTAGCTTAATGAAATTACTCTAATTGAAGAGATTTTGTTGGACCTGTTTACATAGCTAGCATCAAAGGGACTTGAGACAATCTTAGAAAAATTGGGTATATATAGTATAATAGCTATAATATAGGGGAGAAGGGACCTAACGAGCCGCCATTAATTCCTTGGTGCCTCGCTTCAAACTCTAAAAACTTCGATTTTTATTCACCACACCCATGAAAAGGCTTTGCCAGTTGAAAGGCAGAATGTTGTCCTTTATTGCCATAAATTGATCATTTACCTTACTTCATTTAAACTTAGGAAAAAAAATTCGAACTTCTGAGAATTAAATCCATTTTCACATTCGATTAGCCTCTGACTTTCACAATATTTGAGGGACCCTTGAGCAGCTGTTTCGAGAGATCAGCTCCATTTTCACATTCCATTAGCCTCTGAGTTCAACCATATTGAATGAAGTCCGCACTGAATGACGTAAGTTTCAACAATAAAAGATGATTGGATAATATTACAAGTTGTTTACGTAATCAAATATGGCTGACCCAATTGAATTCAGAGGCTAATTCAATGTGAAAATAGAGCTGATCTCTTGAGAAGGACACTCAACGGTCCCCTAAATATTGTGAGGATGACCAAAAGCAATTATATTTTTAATCTTTGCTCTAAGATAGAGTGCAACAGATGACAAGTGCGGAAAAATTAAGGTAATGCATGAAAGTTGCATGGAAAAACTGGTGTAGGGTTAACGACGGCGACCTAATTCTCGGAAGTTGGAATATTTTTCTCTAAGTTTTAATGAAATAAGGTAAATGTTCAATTCATGACAATAAAGGATAACATTCAGGTCCAGCACAATACCCTGATAAAGGTATATAGCTTGATAAAGCTTTATAGATTTATCAAGGTATTACAAATACCTTGATCAAGATATTTTATGTAATGAAAATACAAAAAAAAGATCTAAAAAAAAATAAATACTGAAAGTCGAATTCTGAGTCGTCGTCAGTACATACACTCATGCAAGTAAAGTACTCAAACACAAACAAATCAGTACAAAAGCATGTCCTGTTAGGAGCCGTTCTTTTATGCTGACTTATTGATACCAGAGTGCTTTTCATGCACAAGTGAACGTACTGACAACAACTCATCATTCGACTTTTAAATTTAATTTTTAAAGATTTTTTTTGTATTTTTTTTTGTATTTTCTTTTTGTATTTTTCTTTTCTTTTTAAGTCCCTGTGGCTAGCATTTTCATTTGTTCAAAGCAAAAATGCAAAGGATGTACTCACGACAACCCTATTGTGAGCCATTCTTCTTCTTTATTATTTCAAACTTTCCATTTAACTCCAGACAGCATCCACAACTGTCAACTTTAGGTCTGTGACTGGCACAAGGTCTTTTCTGAGTTTTTAGATGTTCTTCTTTCCATGCGACTTCCGGTGTATCAAGTTATAGATAAGTCGATCCTAAACATATTCTTTAAAATAGCCAAAACCGATAGATGATTTGGGATAAATGAAACAATAAGCCTCATATACTCTAAACTATATCTATATGTGTATTAATGATTGAAATACTTACCTATTTCTGCGGTATCGATTTGGTATATATTGCCATTTCATTTGAATAAGTAATAGCATCACTCATTTAATTGAATGGGTAATATTACTTATTTGATTAGGCGATATCTTATTATCTTGTAGAAATGAATTTGTGAAATCACCTATTCTACATGAATTATCTATATCATTTATACTTATATGTAATATCACATATTCAAATTGGTGATATCACAATATTCGTTTTGAATTTGTGACATCACCTATTCAAACAGGTGATATCACATTTCTTACAACTTTAATTAAATAGCTTCAATTAAGGGTGAAATTTAAAAAGGCTTTCAAAGACTTTCAATTTCTTCAAGAAAAGGCTTTCAATTTATTATTTAACATTGATTTATTCAAAATTCATAACCATCAAAAGAGATTATGATTTTTTTAAAGACTTTTTATTATAATATAAGCAGTGCAGTTCAGTTCTTCTATTTCTGCATTGCATTGATCAAATAAGCAGCAATTTCGCTGTAAGATCTTTTATGACACAAAAAGGGGAGGGGGCAGTTTGTAAATTACAAAGTAAATGTACACATAAATATGAGGCGCCGTTTTTGGGGCTAATTGTATTCGGCGCGTCGGCGCGCTCGCGCAACAGATTTTGTATAATTTAAAATTTATCGCTTATACAATTTTGTTAGCATCGGGCTCGATATTTCACTCGATATTCCTCGACTCATCAAAGTACTAAAAGTATTAATGGGTGTTGCTTTTAATGACGGTTTCAATAAAATTTAATGTTTGACACTTTGTTCACAACTTTTCAAAATATGTTCATTTATGCTTCATAAGGAGATAGGATTGTTTTGATCTCACCATAACCTAAGAATTTTATGCCAAAATGAGGCTTTTTAGTTTTCTCTGTTTAATTTTCTTTTCAATATATTAATTAGGCATTTTTTCTGACAAAAGTATATTTTAAAGGGCTATTTACAGCAAAGCCATTTCTGTATCTAAAGTTACTCCCCATCCTCAAATAAGAGAAGTTAATTTTTAGTAGTAGTATTATTTTAAAACGTAACAAGGAATTATTATAAATCACTGATACCAATGTATGGCAGCTTATTGTCATGAAAATCAAGTCTCTTAAAAGGAGGTAAAACTCTTAACTCTAAGGTCATTACGTAATACTGGTGAATTTTAATTTGTTACATTATTTTCGGATGCAATTTGAAGGGGGGGGGGGTAAGTGACAGAGAAAGTGAATTAGAGCTTGGAAAATCTTAAAAAGCAAAAATGTGTCTATTGTCCAAACACGAAAATCCTATTTCTGTGTGTGTATGTGTGTGTGTGAGAGAGAGAGGGAGGGGGGGTGCGGTGAGGGAGGGAGTAAGGATCGAACTTCTTTCAGTACCTTTTTTTCTTTCAAACACTACCACCTACCTTCTTCGAATACACTGCAACATGCCTGTTGAAAGAGTGTGTGTAGGGGGGATACGTCCCAATGTTTGTGGAGAGGGCTTATATAGGCTATGCCTGCTACCCAATCCGTTTATTCAATTGCTGCATAATAAGATATGTTCAAATCAAATTGAATCAATGTTTAATACCTATATGTTGTCTGTGCGTTATACATAAAGACACTTTTATAAAAGCCAAAGCATTAAATATTTTAAATGCTATAGTGAATGTTTGGTGAGAGAGAGAAGAGAGAGAGAGAAAGAGAGTATTTAGGCCAACTTAAAAAAAGGGTTATATTTCGGATTACTGTAGTACACTCCAGCACACATTGTGGTAAGGCATATATGGATCAAAGGGGATCCTGATCTATAGATAATTTAGATTTATTAAAACTGACAAAGTAAAGTTACCAAAGCTATGCCTCGGACTTCTTCCCCTTGCGATTTGAGCCACCACCTCCCAGGGAAAATATTCTGGATCCACCCAACAACAAAAATACAATCGCGCTCGGGCTGTCGAGTTGAATATAACCGATAATGCTTAAATTATAAAGAAAATCGCTGTCACTTGAGTGTTTTAATGCAGGGGAAAAATACTTTTGTGATATTGAGATGAGATGGACGCGCTGGCGCGCCAACGCGCCGAATACAATTAGCCGTTTTTGGTATCTACTGGCAAAAAGTGATATCACCTACTGGGTATTCGAATAGGTGATATTACCTACTCAGTTGGTGATATCACCTTTCCCTATGTGTTTTAGTCAAAATATCATATTTATCTATCCCTGCTATTTTTTTTTAAAAAAAGAATTAGATTAACTAACTCTATCAAATGGCCCTGTCCCTATACAAATGAAATTACGAAGTCTTGGTCGATGTTGCATTTTTCGAAACTTAAAATTTTGGCCATTTTTAAAGAATTTTTCAGGATTTAAGGAAAATACGTCGTAATGTATGAACTATCTAAGAGAGTAAATTACAGATGTTTGCCAAAAGTGGAGATGCTTTTATTTAATCTCTATATATTTAATTGAAAACGTTTAGTAAAATCGCTGGTATGACAACAATTCTTGACAGATTTTTCCACAAACTTGATAATCCAAAAAATTGTTGTAGTTGATAAAAAACAGCTTTTATCTGTTCAGCATCGATATTTTAAAAATATTGTAATTTAAGTGCGACATGAAAATTAATGTCACATACTCACATTAAATTATATAATTAATGTGTGTTATGTTAATAATGTTCATGACTGTATGCCGACTTGGTAATTATCAATAAAGTGAATTGAATAGTCAACATTGATCTTTAATTTTAAAACTGATTTTAAGTGATGAACTATCTTTTACTAAAAACTAAGTATGCAATAATCTTTTTTTTTTAAATATAAGGAAACATTTTCTAGATTAAGTATTGAAATAAATAATGAAATTGGACAAAAATTGACCAATTGCCACTGATTTTGCAAAACGTTGTTTTCAATTAAATATATAGAGATAATTTTTTTTTCACCTCTGGCATGCATCTGTATGTCAATTTAAATTGATATAAGTTATTTTCAACTTACTCACAAAATTCACAGGACTTAAAAAGACTCTTAGTGTACTTTGTTCTCTTACTATAGTTATCAGTTAATTTCTTTGCATTTTTTTTTTTATACTTTCTGTTATTATTTTATTTATATAAAGAAACTGAATTTTTACTTCCTACAAGACCTGACAATAAAGGAAAGCTACCCAATGCATTTTTTAATTACCTTTATTCATTTATTTTAAAAATGTACATAACAGATATCACAACATTTTACAACGTCTCCAACAAACATACAACATACATACAATGTCTATTATTTATATTATATGTATCATACAGATCTCTCACAGCAGCCTCCCCTTGGAACTAATGCCTGGGACCATCAGTCTACTCTCTCCACCACTGTAAGAAAACGGAGGAATCGACATTTAATATTAATGTGAATTGTGTACTCATGAAAAAAGGATTTTAATTCTGATACTAATGAATGTTAACCCCATGAAATATTTCTGTCTGATATCTGTCATACAGAACTATCTCCTATAGATTCATGTCTGCTTACATTTGGGTATGTTGACTTTATTGGACACGAGAACATCAGCCTGTACATGAGTCATTGTCATATAAAGTCCCTCAGGATTGGACTACAAAAAAAAAGGTTAATGGTACATGATATATAAAATACAGCAGAAACTGGACTTGTGTTTATAATTTTCAGACACTCAGTGGAATAAAATGCATATGATGTTGGATCACAAAATTAAACAATTATTATTGAAATTTTTGTCTTATTGGTATGTCAGTGAATAAAGGAACATGTAAAATGTATTTAACTTTCGTTAATTTTTTTATTCTTTTGAAGAAAAATTTCTTTTATTTTCACTTACCATAAATAAATCATATAAAGAATCTCCCATAGCTTCTTTCACATGTTCATCAACGATAGGAAATGTTCTACAAAGGTACTGTAAAAAAAGTATGAAAATTAGTCCGTAATTTTAAAATTACATACATATCACTCACTGAGTAAAAATTTCTTGCAGACCTCTTAAGTATATCTACCTCTAATGAAATACTGGATTGTCTTTGACTGTCAGCATAGTCCATGTTCCCCATGGAATACAGAAGGTTGTGGGTTACTCTTAGCTGTAATAGGTTGTATAAAAATTATATATTATCACGATGAAGAATAATTGTGCACTTCCTCCCTTTTTTTTTAATGATTTATTTCCGTGCTTTCAATACAATCATATATGAATACATTTATCAAAATTGCACAGAAAATTTTTCACACCCACCAACTCTCGCACTTCACTTACACTTACATCAACAACATATCACTTTTTGCAAATTTTTACACACTCTATATGGATAAAAAAGAAAAAAAATTAAAAGAAATGCATGCTACATTTGTTCTAAATATGTATTTCTTTTTCAGAGGATTACATTTCCAACATAATTTTCCAATGTGACCATGCAGACTTAAATTCCTCCATTCTAATTAAAGGAGATAAAGACAATGCAATGATCTCTTTCATCTAATTGCAGATTACAACCTTGTTACTCACCTGAATAAGTTTTTCTGCAATTTCATTTGACTCTCGAGATAGAATTCTGAAAAATTGAAGACAAAATGATCATCTTTACATTTAAAACCCCAGAAATAAAAGAAAAGGAATGAGATGAACCAATTAAATTTACTTCTGAAATACTGGTATATACATACCCTATGGTTTTGGCAGCTGCAGCCTGTTGTACGAAAACAGGTAAAGGTGCATTTATTTTAGGTACATCAGGATCTATAAAAATTAGGAAAAGGATAACATTAGTTCCATTCTGTTAGCTATCCTAGCTACTCTCAGTGTTATTTCTTGATATATTTAGGTGTCACGACCTTGACTCTTAAGAAGGACCCACATATTCATCCAATGCATAAACTTTTTTTGCACACTAATTATTATAAACATATTTTGAAAAAAGAATTGATATTTTTAAAAGCGTTACCTTGGGAATGTATATGTGAGTAGAGGGAGTGTTAGAGAATTACCTTCGAGGATTTCTGGTCTTTTGACTGTTTCCTCCTTTGAAGGCCTCAGAAGAGAGACCAGTTTCTGTAGGATGGTGTCTGATACTTCATATTCCATCAGCTCCTTTATCAATTCAATAGCTGAAAAAGAATCACAGTTCATGAGGTATAAATGAACGACAATGCTTCACTCCTGCATATTCATCATGAAACCCTAATGTGCTTCATGAAATATGCAGGTGTGAAGTGTTGTAGTTCATGTCCTCATGAATTTTTCAAAAATTAAATTTATCTCTTAAACAAACCTTACCTTCAAACTGGACTTCAAGATGCAGTGTTTTAAGGAGGTTCAATAGTGGCTCTACAATATTTGGGTTTGCATTCTTCACCACCGGCTGTAAATGTTCGAGTTATTTTATTCATTGACTGTAAGTTAATAGTTTGGTCCACAGAAGGATTTTATATGAACATGTTATACTAAAGTAGGTTTTTTCCTTTGCTCCTAACACTTTAATATTCTTGATTCACAACAGTTTACCTGTATGACTCTGAGGGATTGTGCTGCCATCTGTTGGGCTTTAGGTGAGCTACACGGCAACAGAGCAATAAGTCCTTTGTAAACTTGAACTTCAAACTTGGGGTTTCCTTGTGCCAGCATAAGTAAGATATTTCTGCAGGCATCCTGTGTCTCCTCAGATTTTGATTTCGCTAAGCATTCTGCAACTGCTCTTATTCCTACAAAAATATTAAATTCATGCAGGTTTTGATCTTAAAAAATATATACCATGTCAAAATACAGTATAAGTGGAAATTTTAGCGAGACACAAATTTAGCGATTTCTACCTGAAATCTGCATTTTATTTTTAGAGAGAAATAATGTTAGCGATTTTAAAATGCTCACTAAAGAAGCTATGACAAATAATACGCAATTAATTTTTAGCGATATTCAATTTTAGCAATGTCAGCACCCTTGCTAATAATGCCAAAATTAAATCCTTGCTAAAAATTCTACTTATACGGTATGTTTTAGAAAATTAAAAAAACATAATTACTTTCAAATTCAGATTATCTAAAAAATGATATGTGTAAAGACAAAAATAATATGAAAAGCATTCTTTATTGACCACATTCATGTGGTTAATTGATAGTTCTTCCATATAAGCTTACCATAACTCTCACATACAAGTTCTTTATATTTTCTCCCAGCATTAGCGATGCAGATTAAACAGTTCAGTGCCTGAAGCTTGTCTGCCTCCTTTGCTTGTTTTAATCCAATAATCTCTAAAAGTGTCAGGACTCCTCCAACTTCAAGAAATTCTGCCATGTATTTGTGTCTGGATAAAAAAAGAAATAAGAATATGATTTTACAGGAACAAGAATGTAATTTATGAAACAGGATAAAGCTCACAACAATTTGTATTTTTCAAAATTCTGTAACTATAATTTGATCACCTACCCACTTGATGCAGATAAAAATATTGAAATTGCTCTGAGTTGTTCATTTAAACAGGTTCCAATCATATATCTGTTTTGGGGGTTAAGTTTGCAATAATTTATACAAAAATTTTGTGTCAATATCCACTTTAATCTAAATTTGACATGAACCTAAAAGGTTTAGCTAAAGACAAAGGAGAGAGAGAGAGAGAGGTACAAAATGATTTTTTTTTGGTCAAATCTTAAAATCACTCTATTTTACATAAAATGCATTCAGTTGCAAAACGTTTTTCTTTTTCTCTTATCTGTAATAAGACAGACAGGTAAAAAGAATAAACACCCATGAATACAGTTATTACAAGATACTGTACACATTTTTTGAACAAGAATATGCACCAGTTTTGCAGGGAGTGGGCACATATTTTAAAATTATCATATATAACTTATGCATAGGCCCAAATGTGTGTTTACAGTTGATATATAAGATAGGATTCAAATGTATTTCTGTGAGGTAAGAAAAAGTCTACTGCCTATTATCTAAATTAGTCAAGAGAGAGCGAGGAGAAAACTTCATTTGAAAATTTTTAAAGATCATGTAGCCTACAGTATCATAATTTTTCATTGAGGATACGTCAATCTAAGCCAAGCTGTGAGTCGTGTCAGAAATAAGCTGGCAGCCTGTGCAAATTCCTGTTCAAGTTCTGGTCCTGTTTTATGTTGATTTTGTACAATAAAATCCTGAAGAATTTTCTGTCTCACAACTTTACTGCCCTTATCCCATTCCTGCAGAAGTCCCATGATTTTTGAAATAGCTGACTGTTGTTTTGCCGACCCCATCCTTTTTCACAAATGTTGTCAAAAAAATATAACTCTAGGATAAAGATATAAAAGAATAAAAAATTGTCTGTTCCAAACGAAAATCGTTGTTTACATGTTGCTAATCGCCATTACACTGTTCGTGATAAAACATTACCTTTCATTGGTAATTGGCAAATATTTTATCCAATCACAAGAGACGTTATGAATCGATAAATAATTCAGCGGACGAAAACATGGAGGACGACGACATAGAATACGACATAACTTTTCCATCGCCAAGTGCGGGAATAGATGACAGCGATGAGATACTGGATGATTATGTCATCGAAGGAGAATCGAAGGAACCGGTGATAATTCTCATCGGATGGGCTGGATGCAAACCAAAACACCTGACAAAATATTGCAAGATTTATGAGAAAAGGTCAGATGATAGATCCTATATTTTCGCCAAGTTTCATAAAGGTTTTCATTTTGCAATGTATAAGAATATGAAACTAAGATAACGTGTATCTAGAGCATAATTAATGTAAAAAATTTATCTGAACTATGGAATATAGAGGAATTCGACAATTTTGTGATGTTCTTATAATTATTTTTTTTTTGTATCTTAACTATAATTCCATTGCTGTCTTTACTCAGCAAAAAGGAAGGAAAAGGTTGTGGTTTAACTTAAAAGTAGAGAAAAGATTGTGGTTTAGCATTTTTCATGCTAAATGTAACCAAAAAAAAAATCAGTAGCTTACACATTTCATGCAGAATAAACAAAAAATCAGTGTCAGTAAAAGTTTGTGGCAGTCAGCTGGGTTTGATAGCCAGTGGCCAGATAGCTCAGCTGGTAGAGCACCTTACCGGAGTTTCAGGGGGCCCAGGTTCGAATCCTGGTCTGGTCCGCTGCATTTTCTCCTCTCCCATTACATTTGGTGCTGTGCCATGCCCTGGAACTGACAGGTGAGAGGCCTGCCAGGCATGAGCCTGGTTTGGGGTCTTTGGAGGGCCAAAGACCTTTAAAGGAGGGAGGAATGTGGCAGTCTGCTGGGTTTGATCTTATTTTGATCACCAGTGGCCAGATAGCTCAGTTGGTAGAGCACCTGACCAGAGTTTCAGGGGGCCTGGGTTCGAATCCTGGTATGGTCCGCTGCATTTTCTCCTCTCCCATTACAAGTTAATTTCTTTAGGGGTTAGCAGCTGAAAATCTTGATAAAAATTTGTGCTGAATATGTTTCTTTTATTTGGCATAAACACTTCAGTTAAGATTCTTAAGAAATGCTATTGAGATTTTGGGGAACAATAAGAAACATATATAGTCAGTCATAGACTGTCTGACATTCAAACATTATATTGCTTTCCTCAATTCTTTTATGTGATTGCATTTTCTCTTTCAATCAAGGTGCATCACCATCCAGTACATCCCACCAACTGATGTTTCATACGTGAAGCCCAAACTAATGACCAGCCTGGCCAAGAAAGTTCTAGATCTCATCAAGGATTTCAACCTGGAAGCCAACCCTATCTTCTTTCACATCTTCAGCAACAATGGGAGCTTCATGTACACGGAGATCACAAAACTGCTGACCTCACCAGGAAACAAGTACAGAAATCTGCAGGTCAAGGGTACTGTCATAGACAGTGCCCCGGGGAAGAGGAGGGTCCTGAGGGCTGCCTGGGCATTCGCCATAGCAACTGGACAGAGAGGATTAGCCCGTTACGTAGCATATATTGGAATGATGTTTTACCTGGTCTTCCTGCGTGTGTATCTTTTCTTTGTGATGCTTTTTAGTGGCGATAATTCAGCTAACCCAAATCACATCTACAATGACATTAAAGAAGACAAAACGAGGTGGCCCCAGCTCTTCATTTTCTCTGATGGAGATAAGGTCATCCCTTCATCAGACATCACAGAAATCGCGGAGTACAGGCGGAATCAGTTTGGGGTGACAGTTGATACCCTACATTTTGAGGATACAGATCATGTGGCCCATTTTAAGGATCATCCTGAGGCCTATGCCTTAAAATGTAACACATTCCTAGACAAGTGTTTACAGAAAGACAGAGATGTTGAAAGTATAGAAAAAGAAAATCCAGACCAAAGCAGCCATGCTTAAAGTTTTAAATATAGAATTATGTATATTTAATTTTGTATATACATGTATATGTAATTTATATGCAAAAGGAAGTGTTAAAAAAGTGTTACACTGGTAAATGATTAAAACAGAAGATGTATGACACTGACATAGAAAGTGGAGCACACAACCAGTAAAATTGCATTTAATTTTTGCTAACATGTCAGTGAATTTTTTTTGGCAATTTTTTAAAAGTTTGTGTTCTAGATATACGGTAAAGGTTTGCTCCAAGTTTCAAACATTTTGTCAATGATTAAAGAATTAACATCCTCAACCTACAAATTTTGAACACAATTGAGGGTTGACCTGGTTTGTGTTGATTTTACCTCCTATTATTAACCCTGCCTCCCTCCCTCAATAAGAGGAAAGAGATTGGTTAGGGCAGATTTGTCCATCTTTCACAAAAATTCTGTACACAAACTCATAAACAGAATGAGGTAGTAAATAGTATTCTGTCTAGTGACTCAAGGTCAAACTTAAAGGTTAAGTTCATGTAATGAAGGCCAGTGCATGACGTTTGTGAATAGGCTTTATACATTTTTTAAGCTACATCCTAATTGCAATTTAAAGATTTTACAGCTGTAGATAGATATATATATATATATATATATATATATATATATATATATATATATATATATATATATATATATATATATTTATATATATATATATATATATATTGCCCTGGTACAGGTAGAGTGGCGTTAAAATGATGGATAAAGCCTTGAATTTAGTATACATGTATATTTGTTGACCAATTAAATAGCATATTAGTGAATGCTCACATGTTAAAGTTTGCCGTTTTTTTATTAAAATTTTATGTGTAGTGTGTTTTGTTCTAAAGTTTTATATTTTTTTATGTTTATGACTTTGTTTGCATTTATGATCAAAGATACATGTGTAGGTACACCACTTGCATTTAATGGGACATTGTTTTGACTTTCTTGTTGCCTGATGTGATGATTTTTGGTAAAATATTTATCAGGGTAATGCTTGAAACATTTTTAGCATTATTTGCATTTTGTGAAGTAAAAAATATATATGTATTTAAAATTATCGCTGAGATATATATCTGTGAAATACTTCACAGGTTTTTGAGCATTCCTTATTAATGTTGGTAACTTCACTCATGCACATTTTCATGCATCATCTATCAAAAGAAATTTATTTTTAATGGAAAAATATCAGGTCTATATTTTATGTACATTATGATCATAAAATTATGTGCTGAAAAATAATTATTGATGTACAAATGCAAATTGTAAATATCAGATTTATTCATCTAGTCCACTAAAATAGTGTACTTCATACTAAAGAAAGGTGCTACCACTTGCTATTGTATTTTAAGTCCTGGCTCATGCAATTCAATCTAAGAAAAAAATTTCGTTGAGCTTTGCTATTTTTAGTGTAATTTTACAGAAATTTTTTTTGTTGACTACTGTCATGTTTGAATGACTAAAAGTAAAATGTACATTTTGATAATACAACTGACATAAGTGCCACAACAATAAATTAAAATTTTTCTCTCCCTCTATTTGAATCTCAAATACACATATAAGTATATACATGTGTACTTAATAAACCCAAATCTGTCCATCTTGTGCTCAAACTTGTTTTTGTATCTACATTTTTTAATGAACATCTAGCTCATATTTAATTTCTTTAAAGTTTAATGTTATTTTCCTCCCAATATTTACTTAATATATGGATATATATCACTCCTCAAAAACTGCATAGAAATGAAAAACTGTATGAAAAAATGAGGTGTCAGTCTCAGTGGGATTTTATACTGCATTTCGTTCAGAGATTTATTACAAGTTCAATTTAAACAGTATTTTCTGCATTTATATAACATACCCCTGGGTAGAATTCCATATTTTAGCATTATGAGAAAATCACATATCCACCATATGATTTTATTATTGATGAAGATATTGCTTAGTGTTTGTTAGGCTTTATATCAATAAAAGATATTAGGGAATTTTTATATTGTTTCTTTTGTTTAAAAATTTGACAAGATCGTCTTTCACAGTTTTATCTACTATTTTGGCCATTACTGGTAATTGAATTTACATGTAAATGGAAAAAAGGCTGTGTTTGTAAAATACAAATGCCACTGTATTGCAGTTCATGTTTAAGGTTCAATGCAGGTGAAACTCTAAGATCAAGAGATTAAAAATAATATTACAATGTATCGGTAATACATTATTTTTATGCCCCTTTTTAAAGAAGGGAGGGCATATTCCTTTGCTGCTGACTATCTGTTAGTCCACCATCAGTTGCCGATCATTTTCTTTGCAGGGATTGCACATATTGAAATGAAATTTGGTATACAGATTTATCATAAGAATATCTTGGTCAAGTTCTGTTTTGGGTAAAATCAAGCCATTTAAGGCAGAGTTATGCACTTTGGACCTAGGGAGGGGGGGGGCATATGTGTTTTACAAACATTTTTTGTTAATCTCTTGACCTTGTTTGACTTGCACGTACAGGGTGTCTGGGTTAATATAAATGGAGAAAAATTGCAATTATTAAAAATTTATTCTGGATATACAGAGGTAAACCCAAATAAGTATACAATTAATATATATTCATAATATGTTTAATATATTAAAGGTAAAATTCAGTACAATATACTCGGGTAAAATGCCTATTTAATTCCTGTTGGATCTTTGTAACGTTCCTAAGTTCTGATAGTCATTGTATGATGACTACCGGGTATGTTGATCAGAATTTCAGAGTGAAACAAAGATCCTGTTATAGGCTGTAAATCAACATATAAAAATGTTTAGAAAAATGAACAATCATACTCTTTCATGAATTGATTGAAAATTCCAATTTCTGCTTGTATACATGTATATAAAGTTAAAATCTCAAATCATGTTCAAGAGAGGTAAATAACTGGTACACAAAATTTTGAAAGACAACTAGAATGGTATATAATGTGGCGGTCAGCTGGGTTCGATTGCCGGGGGCCAGATAGATCAGTTGGTGGAGCACCTGACCAGAGATACAGGGGGCCCGGGTTCAAATCCCGGACTGGTCCGCTGCATTTTCTCTCTCCCATTACAATAATAAGAAAGGTTTTACAGTTACATTTACTTACGTGGTAATCACATTAAGCTTTAACAACTTCATGTACAGTAATTTCAGTACATGTATATACAGTGTATAAATGCATTAGCAAAAAGCAGATGGGACTAAAACTCACTTCGACATATCCAACTATGTATTAGAATACCAAAAGAATAGTTTAAAATTATAATGTAATAAAAATAAAATTGAAGTCACAATCTTTTTACACATTTTTAAAGACGTAGTATTCAATGCTCAGTGGCATGGATTTCTTGTAACTTAATTTAACAAAAAACTTCAGCGCTCTGCACTTGTCCATTGCTTGAACAAAGTTTCGTCTCTCTTGGAGTCAAACTTTGGAATAAAATCAATCTGAACTACATCACAGAATCCTTCCTCCCTCGTGGGAGCACTGAATCCCTTTTTGTACACGTTGTACCCCACCTCTGGTATTCTCCGTACCTGGCCGTTGGTCTGATTTTGTCGGACATAGTTCATATGCTTGGCAAGTTCTACTGGTGTATTCATCACAAAACATCGACAAGGAATACCTATAGATATTGCAAACATGAGTAACCTTCATCTTACTACACTCTTAACATTCAATAAAATGGCTGCATAGATAGATTTTAAAGTAAGAAAACCTGAGCTTTAAAATTTCAACTTAAATGGTATTACATTTACCTTGTTTCTTTGCTAATTGGATAAAAGGTTGCCTGGCATCTTCTTTTGGATTTGTGTTATCAATGATCACACTCTTTCTTTTAGAGAGAGCTTCTTTAGCAGCCTGCAGGTATAAATAAGAAAGTATATTTATAGTTAAGGATTTTTTAAAAGTATATCTGATGATTAGGCATATAAAAACACTGAACGATCTACATGTCCAGCCTTAATGACAATGGTTAAGATTCGCTGAGTTGCTCACAAATTTTGGTTTGAAGAATAACCATGTTCTGACCTTTAAGCATTTATCCATGGTTCCTAGTGTATCTCTATTTATAGCTATGTATCCATGTGGCTCAAAATATCTCTTCCTAAACGTGCTTTTTCCAGATGCAGGACATCCAACCATCATCACCAATTCTTGGATCTGCAAATGATGAACAGTTCAGATAAATATATCCTATATGATGCAACAAAGGATTTATTTATGTAGTATGGAAAGGAGGAATGAGTAAACATACATTGAAAATTCATAAATACATATATATTGAAAACATATGGCTGGACCGGGAATCGAACCCGGGACCCCTGTATTTTTAGTCAGGTGCTCTAACCACTGAGCTATCCAGGCCGATGTCCTCAGTCCAGCCTTATTTCCTACATTCCCCCTTTCTTTAAATAGTCTTCGACCCCGAAGACACAACTCAAGTTCACCTTGTCAGGACTTAACATTAGTAATTATACATTGCCTGAACAAGGTAGGCCATGGCACCATCTGTAGTATGGATAGGAGGAATGAGTAAACATACACTGAAAATTCATAAATACATATATATTGAAAACATATGGCTGGACCGGGAATCAAACCCAGGACCCCTGTATTTCTAGTCAGGTGCTCTAACCACTGAGCTATCCAGGCCGATGTCCTCAGTCCAGCCTAATTTCCTACATATATATCAGACAGGAGAAAAAAAACATCGGTCATACTAGGACTCAAATCTGGGACCTCCAGTCAACTGTGCAGTTGCTCTAACCACTGAGCTACCAGGCCGATGAATTCAATCCCCGGTCTTTCCCTCTTTTCTTTAGGATAAGGACGCCTGAAAACCTAACCAATACTCTTCTAATATAACAGGTGGGGAAAAATGTCAGCCAGACTTGGACTCAAATCTGGGACCTCGCAATGGTGCACATGCTCTAGCTACTACCTGGCGCCAACATACTCTATCCCCATTACATATATAAAGAACAAAAATTGAAACTGATTGTAAACAAATAGGAATATATTGTATATATACACCTCTGTTACACTGAACAATGACCGACCTTGGACATAAAATCCTTGCCCCCTGGTTGATGTTTGTCATTCTTTAGATACTGCGTGGGATCAGGACACCCCCACTTAAATGGAGCGGGTTTCTCTCCAAGGAAAAATTCTTCTAGGGTGGCAAAGTCTGGAAAAATCAATTTAAAGAGCATTTGGAAATTAATTAGAAAAAGATTCAGCATATGTTTCAACAAGTATTAACATTATATCAACAATTTAGATGAGTATACATGAAGTTGGAAACTTTTTCATCAATCTATCCAAGAACTGTTTTGTATAGAAATAAATTACAAATCATGCAATCTGGATGTCTTATCATGCAGAGAAATAATGTAACATAAATAATGACAATATCAGGTTTCTTATGAAGAGTCAATTGATGCAGTGGCCTACCTATACCAATATTGGCTGCAAACATGCGGTCACTACAAGAGAAGTCCTTGGGTTTCCCCGGGGCCCAGTCCTTGGCTCTACCAGCAGCATCCCCAACATATTTACACTTACTCAGATCTACCTGTTTAATATAAAAATAAACATTAAATGTATCATCTTAATTTAGCTCCAAATCCAAGGCATATACAATTTTCTAATCTGATCAAGTTTTCCTATTCCGTTATGTTATTTCATAAATGTCAGCTGACCATGAATAAATGCATGCATCACTCACTTTTACACCTTTGTTTGCATTTTCTACAAAATAGTCCCACATGGCAGTGCTGGGTTTTCTGAAATGGTTGTTTCCAGTACATACAAAACACTACAAACAAAAAAAATCAAAAGTATACTATCATGACCATAGAGAACCAACATTTAACAGCACTTAAAATTCTTAGGTCTAAAATTGTACAAAAAGAACAACTTAATTTACCCTGTTCTTGTTCTAATTAATTTTTTATCAATTGGAATCCCTTTTCTGAGTTGGAAAATAAAGCAGAGAAGAATAAAGTTAAATCCCTGTCATTATGTGTCTGTCTGTCTGTTTGTTTTTCCTCACCAGCACAGGGATGGCCAGCTCTGCTATCATGTCCTCCACCTTCTTCATGATGTCCTCAGGTTTGACTTTGAGTTTTTCTATGCCTGCTTGGTTGGTGAAGAAAATGACCCTGTACCCTTGGGTATTAAGGTCCCTCAGCTTCTGAGGGACGCAGTCATCCCACCACTCCCAGTCACTGGACCCTAAAAAAATATTTTTTAAAATTAATTTTTCTTAAATAATCTATCACTTGCATTACATTTAAGGTACTCATCAAAATCTAGTCCAGTAAAGGTTGCATTGTTGTTTGCTCTATACTGAGTTTGTCATACTACTAGTTATAAATACGAGAATTGTGCTATCCAGCCTCCAGGATTCGGTGTTTTAGGGAACCTGCCTTCAAAGGTGCCTAGATGCTAACCTTGTGCAAACCGTCTTCCACTAGCAGTTTTAATGACAGTGAAGTCGATGTCAAACCCCACCACTTTTTCTGACCCTGGGAGGGTGGGCGACGTAAGAGCCATCAGAGGACACACCCCCTTCATCACCTCTCCGTGCTGGGACCATTTTAGCCCGTCACTGAGGTCTGTCTCCCCTCGGGCCCTCTTTGCCTTGGTTGCCGCTGCCTCGGCGGCTTTCCTTTTCGTACCCGTGCGTTTACTCATGGTGAATTTTCAGTCTGTTCGTAAACAATTTTTCTTCCTTATTTATACTGCCGATAGTACTATCTTTAGACATTAGGTACAATGTTAGCGTGTACCTACCTGCATTAGGTGTAAAATGTGCGGGAGTTATCCTTCTTTTCCTTTCTCCAGACCACGAAATGAAGTCAGACTGAGAATCCACACGCGTAGACTGAAAATCCATAGATGGGCAAAAAATTACGACAAATGCATTGAAACTTTTATTATGTGAGATAGTTTTATTGAAAACCATCTATCCTTTTGTCTTCAACAAATGTATTTCATAGGAACTAGGATTTTATTCTGCAAATGGTAAACCAACTTACACCCATATATTGGTAATTCTTTAAACTCATTTTGAGTTTTAAATTTTTTTTTCTACTCCACACAATCAAATTGACTTTGAATTACCTTAGTTATCTATACTGGATGCCTAAACTTTATTTTAAAAATCCTAAATAAAAAATACAGAGCAGATTACAGTAAATGTTCTACTTAGACATACTACATATATATAGACTATAATATTTAATATCGTGAAGGAGAAACTTCAAGAGTACTGCACGACATTCGATAAGTGGCGTAAATCAAATATGGCTACTTAACAAAACTACAAGGAACCTTCACAAAACTTTACCAAAATGAATTGCATCAAATTTAACGACTTTTAAACACTTTAAAGTGCAGCCATTCCTCAAAATTTTTCATTGAACTCGTAATTTACTTACCATGTCAGTAATCATATGCAAAATTATTTTGTTAAAACATACTGATTGCATACACATAAGTAATGAAAAGATGCTTGAGTCTCTGATTTGCAATATCTATAGACGGTTTTTTGAGACGGGGCAGGTCCCTATGTGCTATGTGTCTGTGCCTATGTGCTTCATGTCTCCCACTGATTTGTTCTGATACGCATACGAAAACATGCTCTACGTAATGACATTTTATTGAACAAGGTAAGCTAGTGACAAACAAGTTGATGATACAAGGATATCAGCAATCTAGCAAGTTGTTCATTGATATTATTTTTAGCAAATACTAACTTTTTCTGATTTTAGGCAATTATTTACAAACCGACATGTCTATATGGATTTTTCTATTTGCCTGAGCATGACGACAGATAGAAGTGAAAAAATATTGCGTGTCCCAAATATAGATATTCAAATCAAGCCCTTAACATTTCCCCATTAACACTGTTTTGATATTGCACGTACAAGTATTTATTACTTGTATCACGCAAAAAAGAAGTCTACTTATCCTACACCTGCGCATGTAATTACATTTATTACACACTTAGTAATAAATACAGGTTTTTTTGCATATGCGATATGGCTGACGTCACAATAGCCGTATCAGCCCTGCAGGGCTGAAACGGCTATTGTGACGTCAATATCACACCCTTAGTAAATCAAACCACAAAAACAGTACTTTTGATCATACACATTTTTGGTGGGTTCATATTCTCTTAAATTTAATTTTTTGAAAATAAGGTAAATCTTAATTTACAAATACATGTAATAGATTATTTTCAAATTACGGATCGAGTGCATTGAAATAGAAGTAGAAACATACCCAAATCGAATGAGACAATAGACCATGTACATGTATGTAAGAAGTCCATGCATGATTACTTAATTTCTTCGCAACATAATGTATGCTGTATTTTATTACTAAGCATGTAATAAACATATTAATACATACCCTTTTCCACATCACATCCTGTATCAGCCCTCGACCAATATCAGCCCTCGGGCCTTCGGCCCTCTGGCTGATATTGGTGTCTCGGGCTGATACAGGATGTGATATGGAAAAGGGTATGTATTATTCTCTATGTACATATACGTGTGATTCCGATTACCAGGTATTAGAGTATCTTTGAGTCCACCTTATATTTTATGAGTGAAAATGTGAGGTTTTCCATACATATAAAAAGAAAATCAGTATTACAATATTATCCATTCAGTAATTAACAAACTAAAACAAAATGATTGCATTATTAATATGCTGTTGGTTAAAAGTTAATACGTGAATTTATTTTATTTACACCATGATAAATAGAAAGACACATGAATTTATTATGATATATATTTGCAACATCTTATTCTATAGATCTTATCATATTAAGATAGGAAGAGGACTCTTTTTCCACGAAATAAAGATGACTGGGGAAAACGGAAACATTTGTTTTATCGGCAGATGTCAACTACTTTCTCCAATTAACTTAGGGCGGTACACACAGGGAAAGTGGATAAACGTTTGAATATTTTTAAGGACAAGTATTTTCAACTCTCTCTCTCTCTCTCATTAATGAAATATGTCACACAGTCTAAAACTGACAAAACCAAATTCATCAACCTGTAACTTTATTCACAAAATAAAAGAATTTAAAAGACAGTTTAAAATGGCAGAAAATGATTCGATTTTTTGAGTCGATACTGGGATACTCGATACCCCGGGGTGAGGATCTTTGACACTATTACACCTGTATGCATGGTTGCCACTTCTTTCTCAGAGATAACATATCAACTACCTACCGCATAATATCTTCTTTTGTTCCAGCATTAGCTGGACTGACAGAACTTAAAGGTATAACGGCCATCTACCGATGTGACGAAGACAAGCTTGATCTTACTATCTCTTATGGCGTGCAGTGATGTAATTTTTACAGAATGCGGAACACAGATTACCCCCGGTTTTTGTGCTCATAGAATGCTGTTCTATCTAATCACGTCATCGATCTTGGGGTGACCATTTACCACTGCAATGAGAGCGTTGGCCGGTGTAATAAAGCGCAACCCCAAAGAACAATTCATGCTGACAAGTGAGCATGTAATTTGTTCAATTTAATTCAAATGAGGCTGAGAATCGCATTACATGCACCCCACTTGCCGTAACGTGTCAAATTATAATCAGCGTGTTCTTTTTCCTTTTCTTTTTTTCTCTATTTTTCCGCTTTAAAAAAGCAGGTGCTCGACTATAAGACTTTATCAAAATTTGTTTAAATCCTAAACGAAATAAAGAAAAAAAATCGGTTGCATATATAGTTTTTTTTCCGTCTTTCCGTTTCTTTGTTAATCTGCTTGTAATACGCAATTACTTTAACCTTGCTCATAAATGTAAGGACTTTTTACTCAAGCCCTAGAGGGGCTTGAGTTATCTAAAACGATGCTAGGTCATCGATTTACTCAGTTAAAATACACGAAAAGCTATTATTTTTGTAGATCAAAATATTTCTAGAAACAAAAATTAAGCTTATCTTGAAAAAGTCTGTATACTTAAAGATATTAAGCGTTAAATGGCGGATTCTTTTCTATGGCGAATGAACAATGAGTGACGCTCCGCAGCCGCAACAGTTTCTATACAGAGATTTCGCGCTTTCCTTTGCGTAGGGATCTCAGGTAACTTTTACAGACGCCGACAAAGCATCTTTGGACGAGTCCACTGTTTACTCTGAAAGGTGACGCAGGTTACCCCATCGTTAACAAATTCTACCATGCATGGCAAGAAAATGTATGGTTGTACCCC
>PRKT01000001.1:3744300-3783241 GCA_003671525.1 Saccostrea glomerata | reverse complement strand
TTGGTTGTTAGTCGATGAATCTAATGCTTCAAACCTTTGACTTTTCATTCCAATTTAACACAAATTCTCGTTTACCAGGGGTGGTCTGCGTTTTCCATAGGGGTCCACCGTCCAAGGTAATATTCCGAGGGGGGGAGGGGTGTCTGTCTTAACCTCAAGATCCGCGCATGCGTTTCTCTCTCATGGATGTATGAGCCGATGGTAGAGAGTGTCCAATTGTCGGACATTGTGCAGTTCTTACATGAAGTTTACGAAATTTACTAGTTTAGTAGTTAAAAATTTATCGACAATGATTATTCAGTGTGAATTATACGGAGATGAATACATAGCGCAAAAAGTAAAAAAATTCGATAATTGTTACGCGCATGGGCCTTCATACCGGAAGTCATTATAGTTCGATACAGAAGTGGGAAGGAGGATTTTGTTATTGTTTTTCTTGCAAGAAAATAAGCAAAATACATGAACGACAGACTTTATCGGGTATAAATTTTGCTATATTTTATTAAAATACATCTGCTTATACAATAGATAAAATTTTTCTTTCGTGCTTAATTAAAGAGATTTTGCGTAAATTGCAAGCATCAGCGATTCATGATGAGAACATGGCGGACGGCACATGGTGTTTTGGTATGGTCATATAATACGAAAAATATTGGATGTGCAACAATTTGAATCGTAAATTATAGATCAGGTGTATAGATCAGAGAAAAAGGTTTTATTTTAGTATGCAATTGACCCGTTTACTTCGTATCAAAAAAGTATTTCTTGATGATTTGGAGACCAAAGATTGAAACATGCTTAGACCTGGCTATTGTTATAATGTGGAGCTTAGTTATAAGCTAAAATTTCGATTTACTTTTGGAATAAAGTTGAAAAAATACTTGCTTTATAAATAAAAGATGAACTATTTGCGTGGAGATCAGATATGATAGGCTTTCCATGTCCCATTGAAAATTATTTAAAAAAAAAAAAAATCCAACAGAAAGATTTTGGAATTTGAATGATAATAAATAGCTTAAATGATTAAAATTGGCTTTGGAGTACAGTATACCTTGTGAAAAAACCGTTTAAAATGGTGTTAACTCTGATTTTAATTCCTGGACTAAATTTGCCTTGGATACTCGCAGTGTGTAATGGGGAAATTGTTACTGAGTAACTAATCTAATGTAACACCCCTACCCCACCCAATCCTCGTGTATTACTAGTCTGTGCTCTAACTAGTAACCATTGAGCTATGTAGGTCAATATCTATACTTTATTCAGCTCAAAACACTGCATATACCCCTCCTAATTTGTCTTGTACCTTGAAGATGCATAACCCTCATCCTTTAGCTCTTGGAGTTTAACATGCAAGTCTAGAAAAGATCAGCACAACCAAATGAAACAGAAAAGAAAAAAAAATATGGCTAAACCAGGGATGTAATCTTAGTAAACTACTTACTTAACTGTCCAGTGCTCAAGACACAGAGTTATCTAAAACAAGATTTACAGTTCAATCAGACCATTGCATCACACTATATATTCATACTCATCTCTCCTTCAATTATCTTTAACCATAAAGATGCATAACCCAGATTCTTTAGCTCCTGGCAGGACTTTTGCCCACAAGTCAGAGGTAGAAACTCCCTAAAATTATAAATCGCAAGTAATTGGGAATACCAAAGAAATGAACTCACAATTTCAAAAGACAACTAGCAATTTAAAATGAAAGCTTTTCAAAAATAAACAGCTATCTATCAATCTTAAAAAAATTTTCAACATGATCACTAAATGGCATTTTCTCATTCATTTAAAAATGGCAGATATAAACAGTAACTAAAGAGAAAAGACTAAAAGCGATTGAAACAGATGTTTCTTTCCTGGGTGAGAAATTTCAATGAAAAATTCAAGTCGCAAATTTTTGTGAGTGACAAATATTTTAACTCGCAATTTGGATATTCTAACTTACTTTATGCGAGTTGTATACAGTGAATTTGGAACCCTGCAAGTCCAGGGGTGGGCAACTGTGCCAAGTGTAACAGAAAAAGAGAACATTTATGGCTGACCCATGGATTGAATCTGAGACCCCTTCATTACTCGTCAGGTGCTCTAGCCACTGAGCTATTTAAGACTTAGTTCATGGTCCATTTTCCCATGCCACAGTTAGCTCCTTCCTTAAACCAATTTCCTTTCAATTTGATTACATGTGATTACATCTGTTGTCCTTTTGTTGTACAAGAATAGTTCAACTTTTTGCTTTGCTTCTATTTAAAATATTATTTATGACAAAACGTTAGACTATCCGAGTTACATTTACATCTAGTGGAAACAAACTTTAATTAATTTATGTTTTTATTGTTTCAGCCGAATTTTCTGATCTGGGAAATAGATGCAGACATCACATAGAAGCAGGATCACATAACAGACGGAGAAAAAAAGGGACAAAAGATTTTGCAAGGAAAAATAGATACAGGGTCTTCTGATAGTGAGTTGAAAATTCCCATGTTTAATTAGCTTGTTGTAAACTATGCCTGACAAATTTTGCCTTGTCTTATCTTCATTTTTTAGATGACCTTGAAAGAAAGGAAGGGGGTATATAGTAGAGGTTTTCCGTCTGTCCTTCTGTCATACTTTGGAGTACTGGGGTACCCATCTCTTATCTGCAACTCCTCTTATACCACCAAATTTAATGCGACTGTCAAGAGAATTGTTTGCTACATAGTGCTGTTGTGCACCTACTATTTTACTTTTTGATTGGACAATATATTTTGGGTTTCCCATAGCATAGCATGGACACTGGCATATTTTCTATGATATTAAAGGGTACCTATCTCTTATCTGCAACTCCTTCCATACCACAGATTAAAATGTAATGAAACTTTCACAGATTGTTTATTACTTAATGCCATCATGACCTATTTTACTTTTTGATCTCGTACTTATTTCAGGTATCCCATAACAAAACACGGACTTGCTATTATAATCATATGGGAGGCGGGGGTATCATTTATTGAGTTCATTGTTCACAGTACCTCTAGTTTTCCATCAAGTATAGAATATTTTCAACTTCTTGAATGTAATTTGGCCAGCTCTCTACAAGTTTGATATGAAAAGTTGTAAATTAAATTGTGAGTACACCACAGATTTTAATGGGCTGGGAAAATTGCTAAAAGTAGCCCAAATTATTATGAATATCTACAGTCTCTTTCAAGGGGGGGGATATTAAAAATCGCCCCTAAAATAGGTGGTATTTTTAGCTCACTTGAGCTGAGAGCTCAAGTGAGCTTTTCTGATCACATTTTGTCTGGTATTGTCTGTCTCACCATCTGTCTGTCAGTAAACTGTTCACATTTCTTACCTCTTCTCGAAAACCACTGGGTCAATTTCAACTAAACATGCCACAAAGTATCCTTGGTTGGAGAGTATTTAAGTTTGTTCAAATGAAGAGCCACACCTCCTTCCAAGGGGAGATAATTAAAGATTTGTTAAATTTGTGTTCACTGCTATTGGGTATTGAAAGGTCACATCAAAGTTCATTGTCCAACTATGCTTTACTTGCATTGGTCAATATTTTAATGAGCTACAAAATAATCTCTTTTCACTCAAACACGGCCAGAATGGGAGAGGATCATACATTTTGGCCGTGGTTTTCAACGATGTGCTAAGTTATCTTGATATGAAAGCATTCTCAGGTAGTTCAGATTCAATTTTTAGGTCACCTGAGTAACTCAGATGCGTGACACGAATCTGGATATTCTTTTACAACAAATCGACTTTCCAGCTCATTTTAAAGTCGGTAAATTGCAAAAAATGAACACAGCCACTGTGATCATTAAGCACATAATGGCTTTTCTACTAATTATTTATTCATGCATGTCAACGAAGCAGGAGGAAGCTTCAAAGGCTAACGGCCCGGGGCCATCATACCAGACATAGCTAGTATGACGACACAACAATGCTGTAACACACCAACTAATGACTACCAAAATTTTAACTAATCATGTGCCCTACATGCATTCATTTTTCCTAAGAACAATATCAGGGAAAGTAATTTGACAGCTCATTTCTCTTTCTCCAGCAGAAATACTGAAGTCTTACTGCGAAAAAGCGGTAATATCACTATGACGCAAAGTGGGTCAAAAAGACATTTAAAGGAGTTTTACAGCCTTGAGATCCCAAACATCCTGCCTATCCCCCAAATTCCATGAAATGTAAATATGGGGGTTTTTCCTTCTGAAAGTCCAGAAACAAAAATCTGTCATGACCTCTTAGGAATATTGATACAAGACATGCTGATCAGTTGGTGAAAATGTAGATGCGTCTCAAGAAATGGATTATTTTTTCTCCTTAAATTGAATAAAAACCCTATATTGTCTTGTTCCAGATTAAAACTCTTATTTTTTCATCAAAACATTTATCCTAAGTGCCATTATGGATATGACAGTTGTTGAACAAAGGTTATGTGTGTCTGTCAACACTTCTTTTTGTACTGCATTTTAAAAAATAAAAAAATCCCACACATGTATTGATATTCAAATATTGAATTTAATCTGTCAAAAAAGGTCATGTCACTTTCACAAAGAGCTAGGTTTGTGCTGTTTGTTATGAGGAGGGTGAGATAATAACTTATTGAGTCCCACATGCTGCTGTCGTGTAACAGATGTGTGGTTAATAGCCTTGTCATCCTTCATCATGTGACAAGTTTAATTAGAGGTTTTTATAGATACTGCCTTGATTACAGCCTCCTTAAGCCTCTAACTTTTTATTCAACAACCGATTCCAATTCTATTAATTAAGACTCCCATCTACTCCATCTTCCAATTCAGACTTAAAAACCTGTTACCTTTAATTAATACAGGTGTTACAATTATAGAACTTTTTTTGAGTGATGCTTCTCATTACACAGTCTATTGAGGTGGACTCCAAAATGTTACTGAATGACAAATGGTCCTTTTCAGGTTGAGGTTATTCCCCTATATCCTGGTCAATCATGTCCAGGGTATCTTATCAAGTTAGGGGTTTCTGATCCACTCTTAATCCACAGAAACCCATGACAGTAGATACTGAGTTTGATGGGATTAGAAATGGGCTCTCTGACTGGCCTCACACAAGTTTGCAAGTGTCAGTAATAACATTTATCTTATTTAACCTAAAACTAAATTGTAAAAGGAAAAGCACACTATTTTTGAACAAACTTGAATCTGCACTATTTAATTAACTTTTAACAAACTTTAATTCCTTTTTCTTTTTTTAATTTTGTTGTTGGTTTTTTAGCACAGTGGTTCTTCAGAAGAAGATTTATTCTTACATATCTCCCTTTGAAAGAATCAATACCCTTCATTTGAACAAAACTATTTCCCCTTCACACAAAAAAGTTTAGTGGCAAGTTTGCTTAAAATGGCCTAGAGGTTCTTTAGAAGAATAAAACAAAGGAGATATGCCTTCCAATCTTATTCTCTGTGTGGCCACATTTTATCCTTCAGTGTTCCCTGTATTGTGCCGGGGATGCCTGTGTAGAGATATCTGCCGATCTAGTGAAAAGGGATGGTGCCTTGTTATTATGGGGCATACAGAGTAAATGGTTTGAGAAAACTAGAGGGGGATCGTAACTTGTTCTTTTTGTCCATCTCTTTTGTCTCTCAGCTTATAGGGATCTGATGATCATTGGGTGAAGATCTTGTGAAATCTGAACATCATGCTACATTGCTACTTTGTAACCTTGGTTAAGTGCAATCAGGACCTAAGATGAGGTGTTATATACCACTTAGAGTGACAGAGTCTGCAGCATGATTGCACGCTATATTCGCACATGCGTCGCTTGTAATATTTATGCATATATGAATCACGAATTGCACATTAATATTTAGTTTTTGCAATATTTTTCAAATTAGCTGTACCATTGTAGGTGTATCATTTAAGTGTCCTCAGTCGTGTTTTTGTTGAATGTCACATCTTCTAAATTGATTTTAGAAGATAAAATTCAATTGACAGTATTCTTTTTTTTTTAATGTGGAACTTGTCTACAATATGATTGTACTAGAAGTGTATTCCTTGAAAGCGTTGTCATTGTCTGACATGCCGTTGACTGATTGTGCTAGAAATATATATTTTTATAATGTAAGTCTCCAACTCTTAACCTTTCATCATGTGAAAGAGAAGTAAAGCAAAAGTAAAGCACAAAAGGACAGACTGTGTATAATGTATACCTGATGTATTGTTTTGGCTCGGACTCCGATGTCATCTGAGGTTATGTACACCACAATGACGGGTTTTCTGAATTCGTTGTACAGAGTCTGCTGTGAATATGCATAACGCTATGGAGTGAGCCAGACAGGCAGATTAACATATTAAGCTAATGCATGAATGTACTTGTGAACAAAAATCAATATTCATTCTTTGATAGCAGGTTGTAAGCTGAGAAATTAACAGAGGTTTCTGGTCACAGGTTGTGTGTAATTGCTGTTTTTTGCATGTTGAGATTGCTGTTTTCACATATTCCAGACTACTATTGGTCACACCTATACAATCAACAACATCTGTGTCAAGTTCATAGTGGTGCACTTTTTGTCTGGTCACCGACAGGCCAATTGCAAAAAGTTTCTTTCCTTGGCATGGATTAGTTATGAATAGATTAGCTAAATTTGTAGACCTTTAGATGTTAGCAACCTCCCATATCTAAAGCGCTGTGCCATTGTAGCCCTTCAGGCCTTTGATTTTTTTTTTTAAAAAGTCCCCCCCCCCCTCTCAGATTTTAATGCACTTATGCCAGTTGAAACACTGGTCCAGGCAGTTATGTGACATGTTCCATAGCATTTGTTCACAGCAGCTTAACTTTACCAGGGTCATATTTTTTACCATGCATGTTATTTTTATGCCCCCACGATGAAATGGCCTGGGACATAAAGTGTGACCCTGTTTTGTTATTCCATCATTTTATCATTTCATCATCTTTGACTATCTGTTCATTATCTCAGCAAAAATTGGACACATTCTACTCAAATTTGAAATGGATACATCAAAGCAGTACACAGGTCAAGATTGAATTAGGTCATAGTTTGGTGATTTTTGACAGAGTTATCCTTCTTGAACTTAAAAAAAAAAAGAAGAAATTTTCACTCTCTAACTTTTGTAGGGACGTCTGTATAGGTTGAAGTTGTATATCATATATGCAGGTATTTTATCAGAAATTACAAATCAAGTTCTGTGTTATCTCCCTTGAACTTGGAAAAGATTTTAAAATGCACAATTTCTAATCATTATTTTAGTTACAAATTTGAAATATAAGATGCCTGCAGGGGCATTTGTGGCATTAGGACATGTACATCCATTTTTTTGATTAAAAAAATTATTAGCAATTCACAAATCATGCAAATTGCAATGATGGGTGGATTAAGATATCTTTTCCCTGAGTATGAGCATGGTGTCCATTACAACCCGACTCCTATGTCTTGGTGTGATGTGTATTCTCTATATGAAAGCTTTTTTTCCCTTACTAATTGCTCAACTAAGGAATGTCTCATTTCCAACTTACCTTCACTGGGCACCTTGAAAGAACATCATTTTTAGCCATCTCCCTTCTATCACTAAAACTAATAATTGAACTTTTCATATGTCGTTTTTCTTGTAAATCTTGTAAAAATTATCATTCTTGCAAGCAGAGATAATTACAAATCAGTGAAAATTTTATAGCATCTATCAAATTCTTTTCAAGAAAAACAAAACTTTTATTTTTATTCTTCTAAAGAACCTCTAGGCCATTTTAAGCAAACTTGCCACTAAACTTTTTTGTGTGAAGGGGAAATAGGTTTGTTCAAATGAAGGGTATTGATTCTTTCAAAGGGAGATATGTAAGAATAAATCTTCTTCTGAAGAACCACTGTGCTAAAAAACCAACAACAAAATTAAAAAAAGAAAAAGGAATTAAAGTTTGTTAAAAGTTAATTAAATAGTGCAGATTCAAGTTTGTTCAAAAATAGTGTGCTTTTCCTTTTACAATTTAGTTTTAGGTTAAATAAGATAAATGTTATTACTGACACTTGCAAACTTGTGTGAGGCCAGTCAGAGAGCCCATTTCTAATCCCATCAAACTCAGTCTCTACTGTCATGGGTTTCTGTGGATTAAGAGTGGATCAGAAACCCCTAACTTGATAAGATACCCTGGACATGATTGACCAGGATATAGGGGAATAACCTCAACCTGAAAAGGACCATTTGTCATTCAGTAACATTTTGGAGTCCACCTCAGTAGACTGTGTAATGAGAAGCATCACTCAAAAAAAGTTCTTTAATTGTAACACCTGTATTAATTAAAGGTAACAGGTTTTTAAGTCTGAATTGGAAGATGGAGTAGATGGGAGTCTTAATTAATAGAATTGGAATCGGTTGTTGAATAAAAAGTTAGAGGCTTAAGGAGGCTGTAATCAAGGCAGTATCTATAAAAACCTCTAATTAAACTTGTCACATGATGAAGGATGACAAGGCTATTAACCACACATCTGTTACACGACAGCAGCATGTGGGACTCAATAAGTTATTATCTCACCCTCCTCATAACAAACAGCACAAACCTAGCTCTTTGTGAAAGTGACATGACCTTTTTTGACAGATTAAATTCAATATTTGAATATCAATACATGTGTGGGATTTTTTTATTTTTTTAAATGCAGTACAAAAAGAAGTGTTGACAGACACACATAACCTTTGTTCAACAACTGTCATATCCATAATGGCACTTAGGATAAATGTTTTGATGAAAAAATAAGAGTTTTAATCTGGAACAAGACAATATAGGGTTTTTATTCAATTTAAGGAGAAAAAATAATCCATTTCTTGAGACGCATCTACATTTTCACCAACTGATCAGCATGTTTTGTATCAATATTCCTAAGAGGTCATGACAGATTTTTGTTTCTGGACTTTCAGAAGGAAAAACCCCCATATTTACATTTCATGGAATTTGGGGGATAGGCTGGATGTTTGGGATCTCAAGGCTGTAAAACTCCTTTAAATGTCTTTTTGACCCACTTTGCGTCATAGTGATATTACCGCTTTTTCGCAGTAAGACTTCAGTATTTCTGCTGGAGAAAGAGAAATGAGCTGTCAAATTACTTTCCCTGATATTGTTCTTAGGAAAAATGAATGCATGTAGGGCACATGATTAGTTAAAATTTTGGTAGTCATTAGTTGGTGTGTTACAGCATTGTTGTGTCGTCATACTAGCTATGTCTGGTATGATGGCCCCGGGCCGTTAGCCTTTGAAGCTTCCTCCTGCTTCGTTGACATGCATGAATAAATAATTAGTAGAAAAGCCATTATGTGCCTAATGATCACAGTGGCTGTGTTCATTTTTTGCAATTTACCGACTTTAAAATGAGCTGGAAAGTCGATTTGTTGTAAAAGAATATCCAGATTCGTGTCACATTTGATTGTTGACATATGTTGCACTGGATTTTATTGATAGATTTATTTTCCTCTATTGATAAAACTATAATTCCTTTGTTACAGCTCTTTTAATTTTAATGATGGAGCAGTTTAGAAAATATGTTAACTTTTTACATCCAATTTCTTGCACCTTCCTCCTCTAGTCTTCTATATTTAATGAACTTGAAAATATAAAAATTGGGCCACTATGTCAATCCTTAATTTATATTTTATGTTAAATTGCTCACAATGAAGCATTCTTATTATAACTTGAATAAGAGGCAGATTTTTCATAGAAGTGATTAAAAAAATGTAATAGCAAAATCATCTGTATCAGCTAGTTGTTAAGATAGATTACATGATTCAAGGACAGTCATGTTTAATTTTATTTACAATAGATTTTAATTTATTTACAGATGACAATGCATTTAGATGTCAGTATAAGTAGAAGTGTTGGAACTACAGAAGTCGATGTGAAGAAGAGTTCAGGATACTCAGATTTGTGACAAGGATGGACAAGCTCAAAACCAGCTAAATAAAAGAAATAGTAAAGCAAAGCTACACTCAAATGACACGGTGAAAGAGCTCGAAATCTCTTCATCAACCTACAAAATAAGCTACAAGGTAATAAGCCTATCATTAGAATCTCTCCATATGAAATACATAACAATATTCCACATCTATATAAGTGTTATTTCCCTTCGATTATACTATATTATTTAAGTGTTCTCTATTCACTACATTATGTTTAAGAAATGAGATGCAAGATTCCATTTAATGAAATTAGTATCAGTTACATTGAATACTAACTGGTGAAAAGTGTTAATGGGGTGGAAATACCAAGAACAAACAGTGACCATCAGTAGTATTTGTCCTAGTGTAATGGAGAGGGGGCATTTGCTAGACAAAGTACAAGCACCTTTGTACAGTGTATTTAGATAGTACTTTACACAGGATGGATTAGGTGTCTCCCTTATATCACGGGAAAACAAATATTTGCCAACAAGATCATACTGATCTGATTAGGGCTGGACTGGGTCATGAGAAAAAAAATTACTCTGATTGTCGTTTTGTAAGTGTTCAGAAATTATCTGGTTTTAAAAGTCGTTTTCTATATAAAAAAATTACTGGATCTATAGATAGTGTTTATTAGGCTTTGAATGTTCTTTATTGATCTTTTGCTGATCATGACTAAATATATACTGACTGGTACGCAGGGGTCGATGGAGACTTGCACTTTGATTGTGAAATAGGTCAGGCCTGGAACTACTTTTCTGTTCTGTCAATCAAGTAAAGGGGTGGAGTCAGACAGTGGGAGGAGTTATGGAGATAAGACTTTTGGCGCGAAAATGCCCAGACAATCCTCTTTGTGTGGTTAGATGTGTGTACCTTACAATACACATCTGACTGAATCATCAAATTCAAAACAACACAAAGAAAAATGTTTAGGTGATCTTTGTACAGTTATACAAAGGATTTAGCTTAGCTTTAAGCTAAGATTACTATGTCAATTGGTAGATTTTAATTAAAAGTAAGAAATGACCGAGTCATGGTAGCAATTTTTCCCCTATAATTGGGAAGGCTGATCTGAGGGGTGGGTATAGCACTGAGTACCACAGATAAGTAAAGTTCAATCTATCTACCCAGCCTAATCAGGCTGTGTACCCAGTGCCCATTAATTACTTCACAGGTTTCACGCTCTCTTGCAAATGAATTCTAACAAAGGAAACAACTTGTGGCGTGGATGGAGAAATTTTTCCCTTCACGTAGCTTTTGCATCACTTTGCTGCTCATCTTGAATCTTCAGTGACTTTATTTTTCACTCACAATAGTTAGTTAAAATTTACCACTAATTTAACTGTGAAATGAACGCTTAGGTCTTTAAATAGGAAATTGTTGCTCTAAAAGGTAAATTGGGTATTCTATCAGAAATCTAAGGAGGAAAAAAAATCTATTGTGCAAAAAGCCATCAGAAAGGTCAAATTTCATTGATAAAATTTCAAGTCATGAATAAAGTTCTGAATGAGTGAAAACAGCATAGCAACTGGAGAGAATGTTCTTTATCTGGTCTTATCAGGGGTTTATTTAGTTAATGTGAGGCCTAATGTTTATCTATCTACAAGGATAGTTTTTCACCTTGTTGGACCTTGCGCCTTTGCTATGTATTTGATATTTCAATCTCATTCAGTCAAATTTATTTCAAAACCTCAGGTAAGGTGAGCCCAATAACAGGTAGTTAATGATTAAATAAAAACGGGGTCCCATCTTTATACAACGCTTGGTTGACACTCCTTACGGGGCGATTGTTGTTTGAGTTCCCGTTTTTAAGGGCGCGAGTATAAATTTAAATACTTGTTGATTTGGTAGCCAGGATGATCAAGAGAACCAACAGAATTTGTTGTATGCTACCTGTTTACAATATCAAAACAAGCGGGCCAGCTATATTATCCGCAAATCTGTGATTAATACCTTATTTGTTGAATACCGTTTTTATGACAAAGTGATTGACATATACAAGAAGGGATCTTAGGATCTAGACCACAATTTTCAATTCTTCTAGAACAGCAATTTCTGCACCCACATAATGAAATGTAATTACACCTATAGACTACAGAATTAGCAAACTGGAAATATGCTGGAGATGTTTGCTATTGGCATATGTTTTAGGTGATAAATGTCCTATGCACTAAAAACGAGAGCTACCTGACATAACATTTTGTCTTTTTATGTACAGAAACATCATGGACTAGAAATGAAATACAGTCTTTTTTATTCCTCCACACATGGCAATATATTATTTGGAGTAATTAAATGAGGGACAGCTATATTCCTATTTTATGTAAATGCCTAGTTTAAAGCCTTGTGAAATGAAAATTTAACCATGTTTTATGCATGTTGAAATAAATTTATGGATTTTAAGGAGATAGACAATTAAAAATACAAAAATTATCTGATTAAGAAACGAAAATATGGAGACAATGAAGGATTTTAATCACTGATTATTTTGAAATCATAAGATTAGAAATAAAAAAGAATTTACAACCTAGTTACCCTGACATTTCTCATACACATACGTTATTACTTTTTAGTTGTTCTTCATAAAAACTTTTGATAATGAAGACGTTGCTTCATAAATCACTTTCATTTTTCTCATCCTGACAAAAGATATTACAGTTCTGATTAATGGCTACCCTTGAACTCCTTCTATCTGTTTTAAGCTACACAAAGGATATTAGAAGTGTTCAAAATACAAACTGAATAAAATCATCAAACATTATATAAAACAAAATTAATTTTCATCATGTTCATAACTGAATATGATAATTAATTCAGACAGACACAATAAGGGTTTTCTCCAAATCACCTCTTTCAATCATGACCCTGACCTTTGAACAAGTGACCTCGAAATATAACGGTTCTTGTCGTAAATTTTAACAAACTGTGAGATCATATATATTTTTGTGGGGTTTAATTTTTGTTGAAGAAAAAGTTAAATCTGTATATTGAAAACTACCAAAGTTCTTACATATCAATTATTATGTGAAATCATATGATATTTTATCCTGTCCTTGATTTTTGCCCAAATGACTCCAGAGTTTTCTCTAAAGCTACCCTCTACCTATACCTTTGACTATGTAAATGCATGTATATGTATAAATTAAATTAGGCTAAAGATCTGCTTTCTGTGTGAAACACTGCAGGACAGACAAACATTGTGGTTATTACTACGAGGACACCAACGATTTGATGAAGATCCTAAAAATGACAATTCCCAGTATAACTGACAACATTTTCCAAACCTCTCAATTCCCAGTACTGTCTCATAAGCTATTAAGCCTAAAACTAATTACCAACACCAGTTCCATTTATGTACTTTTTTTCATTTACAGAATCAGGAAACAAAATTTTCATTTCCTTTATTAGAAATCTATATTTCTTTTGAACATGCATGCGAGAGGATGTACCTGAGTATATCACATGTACATCAGACTGTGAGGTAGACTAAAGGTAGAATAAAGGTTGTCTTCTCAACTGCAGGATAATAACCCCAATATATAAGGTAGCCAGCAAGGTCCATTACTAGCAACATAATATCTCAGGCCAGGAAAGTCAAGATTTCAACCTGTCTCATATTTTTATGATGGAATACCAGAAGAAAAAAAAAAGATTTGCGAGATGCATTGCCTTACTGAACCCGGCAGTTGGCACTCTACAGTTCTTAGAAATTACATGTTTTATTTAATATGTAATAGAGTTGTACTCCAGTATAATCATAATGTGTCTGGCATTATCTGCTGTTTTCCTTAATCTCTAGAGAATTGGTGGTGACATAATAATCAAATTTCCTCATCTAGAACCACTGCCAAAGCTCAAGTATAGAAGGTGTATATAACTCCTAGACTTATGCAATATGGTATCCATATTAAACTGTGTTTTCTAGAGTACCGGTTCTTCAACTGTCAAGGTAACAGTAATAAACCTGCACTAAGCTTTGTAGGTTGCAGTACTTCACATGCCCAGACTGCTACTAAGGGAATAAATTCCAATAGTTCTAGACAGTCGAGAATGTCTAATACAAGGAATTATTGACTCTTTACCCCCGCGAAAGAAGAAATATTTCATTATCTCCCACTCTACGATACAATGGTTCTGTTTTCTGCAGAAAATCAACTTATCTTTATTTCTGCTAGGGTTCATACAAGGTTTTGCATTCATCAAAACTCTGAACAAATTGTATATGTAACATTTCTGTTTATTCCTGAAAATAAGTAGAGTTTTCAAGGGTCAGAATTCTGTATATAATAGATAAAGGAATCTGAAGTGATGTATGGTAGAAAGTGAACGACAATTTCCTGCCTTCCTTTTTAGCAATACACAGAAAACTTGACTGGGAAAATACACTTTTGTGAATCTTTTGTTTGACAGTTTAAAAAAAGTCAGCTTTGTGAAAGTGCGATAATAGAGAACACTTCCTTTTGTGGTTTTAATTTGTGTTTCAAATCAAAAACATATTACTTGTCTACCATCAAAAGACAAAAATGTCTGTCTGTCCCTAACACAAAAGACAAGGTTTCAGCCTTTTTACAGTTGTACATATTCAAGTTTTCAAGCCTTACATGAAAATTTAATTGGCCTAGTTAAAAGACAAAACAGAATTAACCATGTCATGTCATATAAAACAAGATCTTTATTGGGCCATATACACATTAGTAAGTGCATGCTTCTCCTACTACTGGTCAAAGACCGACATAGATAATCTGAAAGTTTGACCCATATATCATGATTATTTCTAGGTCTACTTTGATAATTTTGTTTAACAAATATGTATCAATGATAGAAAGAAGATAATTCAGACAAATATTTGTTCAATAAACTTTTAATCTTACACTTCTTAAAAGATTAAAAGGAAAATCAGATCTTAAAGAGTCAATTTTATTAAAATGTTCAGTAAACTCATGCAGAATGAGAGCTATTAAAATTTTTTTAAACTGCTATTATTTCACTTACCTCATACTTCTAATAAGATAATCCAATAATGAAGTATATCCAATATAGAATTGAAACTGAACAATGCACTTTTTCACAATTTTCAATAAAACACTCTGGATGTAAGAGCACACTGTATCCAACAAGTTTCCTCCATATATTGCCAATTCTGAAATGCAAATTGAATTTGTCATAAGCTTTGATCTTTTCATTCACATTGCTAAAAATGTTCATTCAGACATCTAACTTGGCATATCAGAAAAGAAAAGCTAAAACATTTACAAATCCAAAAAGTTCTTTCTTAGTTACAAATGGTTGGTACATTTCAATGAACAATCAATACTTGTTTTTACAAACTCAGTACAAATAACAAAATTAACTTTGGTATGGCATTCAAGATAAAAAAGTTAGAACTCAAGCTCATAGAATTTAAGGTATATTAACATTCTGAGATACAAAAGTGGCTCAGGAGGTGCGGAGTAAGGAGCTGATCATTACACCGTGGGTTCAAATCAACTGCGGGACATAGAGATAGGTCCTTTGGATGACCAAGGTCCCATGTACCAGTAGGTGTTGCCCCCTCACTGCTCAATGGCTCAGGGGTACTGAGTCTAGGTAAAAAATTGAGAGATCTCCAGAGGCAAGTGAAGTAGTCTCCATTTGGTGAAAAATTCTCAAGAACAAACAAACCAAAGAAAAAAAAATTTCCAATATTTGGTCATATATATTTTTCTAAAGACTGTGTAAAAAGGACAGAAATGTGCATCATTTATTTGCTGTTAGTTATAAACTTTTTATCTCCTATCCAGCATAATTAGCACTGGACATATCAAAGTCTCCAAGCCCCAAACCAATCCACCCCCCTTCCCACCACCACACACAGACACAAATCATAATTAAGTTTCTTCCCATCACTCGGCAGTGAAAAATTGGTCATTTGCTAAGCAATAGAGTCTGTGAGTTCTTTCCACAGAGCTGACTAATAAGCAGTTCCTTATACACATCTATATCAATCTTATCAATTAATTCTCAAGGCGATGAATCAATCATTTATAAACCTGTAAATATACTGAGCAGACAAGATGATATTGGTAATACAGTATTCTCCTTAATCTGTCATACAACAAACAGGAAAAATATCAAAACCTGTTAATTTTTTTCATAATGAAACTCATAACTTAGCACTAAAATTACTTACTGCTCTTAGTCTCCATTTATGTACATAAAACCTGATCAAGTCTTCTTGCCCTTCACCTAGCTAATATTGACTAATAAATTTCAAATGAATGAAACCTTCTAAATAAAATGGTTTAAAATAGGCCAGGAGCCAAGACTTGAACAAACATGAAGTTACTTTACAAACTTTTTTAATACAATTTTTATGTGCATCCCAGTTCTATAAATATAACTTTGTAACCCTTTTCCTTTCTTCCCTTTGTATACAGTCTTGTGTGAATCTGTATACATCCTATCTTCCCCCTTCCCTCTTTAGATTTGTCAACAGAGTTGTGATATGAGCTTTAATTTTAGCTGAACAAAACAGAAGGCTGCTTGGTTAAGTCATATGATATTTGTTCTTTCTGCTAAAAACACTTTCAAAATATTTTTGTTCTATATCTCATTTCCTTTAGTTTTAAAAGAGTTGTTTTTGAGAGGAACTCTAAAGATTAAATGATTGCATGAGCTTCTTTGTGAAAGTTAAAATGTTTTTGCACATTCTACATCATGATACCATCTCAGTGCAATCCAGAGCCTCTTGATAACTGCACTAAATGCATTTACTTACACTCTGTCCTCCAAATAATATATTGCCATGTGTGGAGGAATAAAAAAGACTGTATTTCATTTCTAGTCCATGATGTTTCTGTACATAAAAAGACAAAATGTTATGTCAGGTAGCTCTCGTTTTTAGTGCATAGGACATTTATCACCTAAAACATATGCCAATACTAGCAAACATCTCCAGCATATTTCCAGTTTGCTAATTCTGTAGTCTATAGGTGTAATTACATTTCATTATGTGGGTGCAGAAATTGCTGTTCTAGAAGAATTTTCATATGTAAGAATGTGTGCATGAAGTGGTAAGAGAAAAAAAAAATGTGTGTCTGGCATCAAGCATGTTAACATTAAGGAAAAGAATGGTTCTTAATTATTCCCCCTCCTGCTCTGAATGATTGTCAGTGAATGCTTGTAAATGCCTTCAACATGAAATCATAAAAAGTATACAGTGCTCAGAATATGCACAATGTATCTTCAGTGCACCTGTGCTGTACATGTATTAGAGTACTTTTAACTTGCTGGCAAATTCTCATCCATTTTTCAAGGTGTGATGTAATGCTTAGCCCAGTGGCAGCGTAGCAGGTGTAATTTCATCTGTATTTGTATAAATCTTCAAAATGATATCGGCTACGGCGGAGTTTTTCCTAGTAAGGGGCTATTCTAGAACACTTGACAAAAGTTCAAGTGGTGTTCAAATGTGAACGCAAAACGTGCTGGATTGTGAAACATTTAATCTCAGGTTGTAGATTACTAATGAATATAAATATATACATGTAAATGGTTGTCACGGGGCCAACAAATTCCACCTGTGACAAAAGACTGACCCTTAAACATTGTTAAAGTCTTGTATATACAGGAAGCGATATTACAGGTCAATACCTGGAATTTTAAATGGCTCAATAGATGTAATATAGCTATAAGAACTGATCAGATGGTCAAAATTTAAGAAGTCAGTGGAGATAAGATAAGGAAACTTGATGTGGCTTGACAGTCCTTGAGTTGACTAACTATCTAATCACCTTCCTAAGAAGCTTAAAAGGTGTCCAGAAGAAAAGAAGGGGGTGATCTTTGATCTGCTTAATAAGTCCTTAGTGGGGGCCTACCAGTATTATCTTTCCTCAAGTTAATCTCTTGATAATGATGTGTAATACTGATATAGCCAGTATGCTACCTTAATTTAATCCCCACCAAATTGTGGTGTTCCTGTCCTTAATAATAATAAATCATGCATTTTTAGGGACTTATCCCGGATTATAAGTTTATCAGTTCAAGACAAAATGTCCTGAAAGACTCTCTTCCTCTCAGAATTTAGGTTTCCTGTCGATGGCCTTGAGTGACAAGTATCAATACACATCTAGTGGTTTCTGATGTAGGGGCTACTATGAGGGTACTTGTCATCTACACGGATGTAATTCGGGGGGGGGGGGTTGAAGGAAACTGGGTTGTTTTTTTTTTCACTTCATTGTACATTCATCTTTAGTTCAAGGGAATAATAAAAAAATAATCATGGAAACTCTTGGAAAAAGGGCATGGGAAACTTCATCTCTTTCTCTCCATGAAGATTTCCATAAAATCTATAACAATCTAATTCTCAGTTTCAATGAGAAAATAAGACTTAGTGTTTCTTTAAAAGGCATCCCAGCTTGTGTCTCTTGGGAATAGACATGAATTTTTTGTGGGAAGTAAAACAAGTCAAATATCAATTTATCAGTATGGTTTGCATAAGCAAATATCTCAATAAATTTGGCAGAGGCCACAAAGTCATCAGCTCTTCTATTGTTAGGAGGATTTTTTATCCTTTTATTGCTGACAGAGATGAGAGCAGTTTCTTCTAAGCTCATGTGATCCAGTCGACAAAAATCATGCATCACTATTACAATCGAAGAAGAATCGCCAGATGTGCAGCATAAACTTCATATGTACAACATTGCACACATGTCATAGAAGGTTATCAGAATAACATCTACCACCGAAATATGTCTTACAGATTCTTACACATGGCAGAACCCATGACTCAAGATGGTGAAAATCTACCCTGATCCATCTCACATCCTATGTATAAACTGTATCTAGAGTGTCACAGAGGGGCTCTGTGAGGCTATTGTTTGCGATTTTGTAGTGTCGCAAGAGCACATAAAGTTTTATTGCTGACAGTTAACTCTTGCACCCTTAATACTGATTAGGAGAGAAGATTATCTTTGTTGATGGTGGGCGGGTCACCTTTGATGGGGGGAACAAACAGAGCTACCGGTGTGGGCCTTTGTTGTCTCCCTTCTCCACTTACTCAAAATCTTTCAAGACAATTTGTAGTAGTCAAGAGTTCAAGTTACTGTAAGTAGCTTTTATTTCATAATACCTTTATACAGTGGCTAGATAAATCACCGGATGTATTTACACCCGTACATCTCACGCTCACAGAAATCAGTTCAAATTCAACAAGCCATCAAACCTCTTCAAATACGCAGCCCTGAAGCTAGGTTTTGTTGGGCCTAGTTAACTGGCAAGCCTGTTGACACCCTCGCCAAGCTTTTATACGCTGGACAATACCCACCTAAGCCCTCTGATCAACACCCCTACTTGTTTTGCTATTTGGACAGTTTTTCATCTTTGTCTTCCTAACTTTACCTAAGAAGGAAACCAGCCATAACATATAAATCAATTATTTGTACAAAATTAATGAGACACTAAAAGGAGTTTTTCACAAAGGGATGAGCAGTTACGGTTGCTTTTCAAAGAGTCAGAAAGCATGAAGTAGAACCTCTGACTACCTTATTTCTGTAGAAATTTGACTTGTGTCGCAGAAGTTAATGAGCTCTTGCTGGCAAATTATATAAATGAATCCACTTATGAATACAGCTTACCTGAAATATTACAAAGACAAGAGGCCCAAGGGCCACAACCTCACCTGAGCACATCGGCTAGGAAAAAGCACATATCAGACCTGAAAGTTTACTGTGGGGGGCAATCCCTGGGGTCATGATTTGAACAAACTTGAATCTACACTACCTGAAGATGATTCCACATGAGTTTCATCTTTCCTGGCCCAGTGGTTCTTGAGAAGAGATTTTTAAAGATTTTTCCTAAACCTTCCTATATGTAAAAATTGGGTCGGACATTTTGGTCCCACCCTAGCCACGGGGGTCATGATTTGAATAAACTTGAATCTACACTACCTGATGATGATTTCACATCCATGCATTTTTAGGGACTTATCCCGGATTATAAGTTTATCAGTTCAAGACAAAATGTCCTGAAAGACTCTCTTCCTCTCAGAATTTAGGTTTCCTGTCGATGGCCTTGAGTGACAAGTATCAATACACATCTAGTGGTTTCTGATGTAGGGGCTACTATGAGGGTACTTGTCATCTACACGGATGTAATTTCTCCATGCATTTGCATGCTGATTTTTGTCGAATTAATGACAGATAATGTTAATGTTTTCTATTAAAAATTGTATATATAAAATTTGTGTTACACAAAGGAAAAAAAATAAGTATAAGTATCTATGTGTGGGCTTGTATGATGTTGTCTTCTGGGTCTGTACCAAAGAATAAAGTGGGACTATGAATATGAATTAAGATAAAATAGATAAAAAAGTGAAAATCAAATTAAAAGTGCAGAATCCATATTTAGAGCAGGAACGATCTTTATAAGATATGTTGTAAAGTGTCGTAAAAAAAATCTTCAAGCAAGCTTTATCTAAACTTTACTATTTCCTGGACATTAAATGTATGTGATTATTTGTAGCTGATTTATCAGACATGGGTAATGAAATATAAACTACTTAGATGTGACAGTTTATTTCAAAGGGATGTACTCTGCTTATGGTTTCCTTAACAACGTCTAGTGTACAGAATTCAGTCTATACGTGAGCTTTTAGGTTAAGTTATAATATGTCTTTTTGTCACTGAAATATGTGATTTGTCTAATTTATTCAAATTGCAGCTTTTATGAAATGAAGTTCTAGGAAAGACTGTCATTAGCACACTTTAAAACACATGTGTAGTACCTTAATTAATTGCATTAATTAAACATTTTTGGATAATTTCCAAAAACATTGTGAAATGCAAGATAATTATGCATTAAATTTGGTTACTCTTTATAAGAAAGCAGACTTTCGTGAATTGTGTTCAACAAGGTTGTTTTATTTTCTTATTTGACGTCACAGAGATTTTTCGAAAGTGTATTATGTAATAGATGTGGTTTATTATTGAGAAATAAAGAACTTTCCTTAAATCGTGTTGTAATTTTTCAATTCTTATGAATTGAAAGTTAAACGTAATGAACAAGCTGAGAGCTCTCTTTGTTATTTTCTTTTTGTGTAAATTCTAGTCTGAGAGCAAATATTGCTGATATTTGGGAAAAAAGGCTGCACCCATTTACCGCTATAGTTCATCACACCTAGTTTCCTATAATCAGGGGTTCTCAGGTTTACAAAAAGGAGATATGCCTTCCAATCTTATTCTCTGTGTGGCCACATTTTATCCTTCAGTGTTCCCTGTATTGTGCCGGGGATGCCTGTGTAGAGATATCTGCCGATCTAGTGAAAAGGGATGGTGCCTTGTTATTATGGGGCATACAGAGTAAATGGCAGTGGTGTAGACAGGAATAATGAGTGTAGGCGTTAGTGGTGTAGACAGGAATAATGAGTGTAGGCGTTAGTGGTGTAGACAGGAATAATGAGTGTAGGCATTAGTGGTGTAGACAGGAATAATGAGTGTAGGCAGGTGTTAGTGGTGTAGACAGGTATTAGCTGTGTAGACAGGTATAAGGAGTGTAGACAGTATAAGTGTTGTTGACAGTGTAAGATGGTATAGACAGGTATTGATGTATTTACAAGTGGTATATTAAGTAGTATATATAGTGCAGTAGACAGTGGTACAATGAAGGATTTTGGTGGATGCAAGAAACATAAAAATTTATGGATTTTCAATGAAGATTAGAATTGACCTGTTTCTTGTGAACTTTGTTCACTTGAGAAACAGTGTGGACTCATGAATTTCCTTGTGAATATTGGTTACTTTATAAGTACTTTGAAAGATAGTGCCATATATTTTACGTATTACAAATTCAGATTAGAAATTTATTTTCTTTTTTGCATGTTATTCGTATTCAAGAGTTAGTTTGACCCTACATATTTTAAGTCATGTTTTTAGCCTGTAAATTGGGCAGGTGTAAGAAGTTCAGGTCACATGACCTCCAAATAAAGGACAAGCTGGTCACTTCCCATCAGTATGTCATAGATAAATTGTTCCCTATTTATACTGTGTTTGAGAGCATTTGGGTGATATTTTTTAATGATCTTTATGACTTTTTAGGGGAGAAGAAGTAAACTGAGTAATGTCTCCGACTGGGAAAGAGTATAGCTTTGATTGACACCTGGGTTTAATAATAATGTTCTTACATTGCATACCTACTCAATTTGTGTCACTTTTCATCTATCACCCTTCCTTCCTCTTTGGCAGTTGATTTTCTTTAGCTAGAGGTGTGCAAGCGATGAACACTAAGACATTAACCTAGAGAAATGTTGTCTGTCCTACGGCTGGCCTTTATCCCAGATCTTCACTGAGGGAAACAACCTCCATCAGAAAATACCTGAGATTTGTACATGTACTGACAGCCCAGGATTAGTATGAACTTGTTTGATGTTTGTGTTGATGGTTTGCTGCTAAGATGATAAAACATGATACATGCAACTTTACACAACCTTTACACTTAGCTTGAGGTGAACACTGACTACATACCCCCTGAATGGGAAGAAAAATATGCCAGGGAGAAACCCGGAAAACCCCTCGAGTCCATGGTGCCTCAGGGAAAAACTGCAGAGCAGTTCGTAGATGGGCTGGCCACAAAATTTAAAAATGTGAGTTTCAAAACATGTACATTTTATACCAGTAACCTTAGATATAAAACAAACTTTGGTATGTCTAGCAGAAGTTCCAAGCTATGGTCCAGTAATGTATTTGATATTTATTTTATTTTGATTTAATCTTTAAAAAAATCAATTTTTATCTTTTTTAGTTGGTGTACAAACTTTATGAGGAAGGAAATGTGAAGTAAAATGGAACAAAAGGGCAATAAACAGAAGGACTATTTGCAAAACCATGCAAGATTAATCTGCTTTTCCAGAGGGATGAAGAGTGCAACAAGAATTCTCACTAGTGCTTTACAATTTTTTTTAGGTTAGAATGCATCAGTTTTAAATGTTGACCAACATATAGAAAATAGTGATACTGTACAAACTTTCCAGTGCATATTTCATTTCATATACTGTCAAGAGCTTTAATATTTATTATTATGTGTATTTCTTTTTATTTATTGACTTTCATCTTGTACATGAGTAGATTGCAAAATATGGTGACCTTTGAATTTGACCTGACATATTATTTTATCTTGTCTATTTACATAACAATTAATGAATTATATGGGTGTTTTAACCCTCAAAGTCATATGGACATGCATTTTGTGTTTATGTGATATTTCTCCCACTGTTGATTTGTAACATTTACTTTATACCGAACTGTCAATCACTCAGTTTAACTGTATATTTTGTACAATCACGTGATGTCCTGATCCGACTTTCTGAATCCTCACTCTGTGGTTTTCTATATATCATCACTCTCTGAAACTGATGACTTAGTTCACTGTATACATGTACATGATGTTTTTTTCTTGCATATCAAATAGCTCCTTGAAAAATGTTTCAGTTGAGGTAAAAATTCGGAGAAATTAATCCAAAATCGAGCACAACTCTCTGTGCATAATAAATTTACAGTTTTTTCTATGGGTGGCACTGTAATTCTCTGGTCATACATGTATATCCCAATTTTTTCAGACCAGCAAACTACAGATTTGCAGCCATAAACCAAGCAAACAAACCATTTTCGAGGAAACGTGAAAGGCAATGGAAAAAAAAAGTCACATCATATACTGTGTACTTCGCATCAGTTTCAGATATTGATATAGATTCAGAAAACAACAGTGTGGTGATCCGGAAAGTCAGATCACATCTCGAAACAGATTGTCATATGGTGGGGTACAGTTACTAAACAAGCTGATTGTTGTTGACTGGATCCTTCTTGAAGTAATTTACTCTTTAGACAAGGTCAGAGACCAGAAGTTGGTCTGCTGGTGATGAAATATTGGTTCAAGCTTTTATGTACTGGGAGACCAGGGAAAATGTAAAAAGCTGTCATTCCATAGCAAGGAATGGCATGCATATTTATCAACATTTGTCATTGGTATACAAATTAATTCAGCACAACAGATAAAGTCAGCAAAGCATTACATACAAGTGGTGAGAAGTTAGTATGGTTTAATGTGTTGGCTAGTTTATTGACCCCTCCGTGTACATTCAGTAGTTCATTGGTGTAACAAGTGTAGGACTTGTTTGCAAATAGTCTTCAGGTATGAGGTTTGACACCTATACTATCTAGATGACTGGCCAATCAAAGGCAATGGCTTCATTACAACATTTATTTGTAAGCTCCTTGATAAAATCTGAAGGGGGAGGGGATAGTTTTGGGAAGCATTTCATGTGGAGGTCCACAAATTCATGTCCTCCACAAAATGAAAAATGAAACATCTACTCATTCATGAAATTAGATCATTTCATCCAACAAAAATACGACTACAATATCTTGTTAACACTCCAAGTCTTCTTCTAACTATTCGTTATTTCAGATGCTGCATGTGAAGCATTTTCCGTGCCCTTGCAGTCGACCTTGACCAATTTGGATGATGTAATTTTATATTTGAGAGTGCAGGCTATAATTCTTTGGTCAGCTCCATATTATTAATTTTACTGAGCCCTCTCTAGTCCTATGGAACATTTTATGAAATAAAATGCTTTCCATCTTTATATATATCTGTAAATTATTTTAGCAATGTGAATAAATTAGCCTCTTTCACTTTAGTCTGTGGTCTGATATATAAAGCTAGTGTATGATATAAATACATCTTCAGTATCCTGCAGTACTGTTTCGCTGGTCCTGATCGATGTTTGAAAATCTGCCGATTATCAAAGTGTTACTCCTCTTAAAATTTTTCTTTGACAATGTTCTAAATAAAATCTAGCTCAAATATGAACTAATGTATCAAAATTCATAAATCTGTGCAAGATTTCTGAGTTTAACAAAACATGTTGCCACTGTTGCTAAAAATATTGAAAATGAGATGAATTATTTCTGAATGAAGATTTGACTGATCAGAGTAAAACTTGGTAATTGTTAACCAAAATAATCAATACAAAGAATACATCTATTCTGTTTATCATTATTTTCTATTTGATAAGTGATATAACAAATGTTTTTTATATGTAGGGGGAAAATTGATATTTGGTTTAGTTTACTTCAGATTACTCTTACCTGGTACAGAATAAAAGTTGTTAATTGAAGGCTGTAAAGAAATTTTCCAGGACCTCATGCATGCTCCATCAGACTTATAAGTAAACCAACCAGTAAAGCTACAGTCTCCTCAAAGACTTTTGAGTTCAGAAAGGGCATTATACACTGTAATCAATGGTAGAATTAATACATACATTGTAAGGAAGACTGTTTTGGCCTACTTAAACCAACATTTATTATAATGTAAGGAGGTTATCGCTAATTTTAATGGGGCTAATTCAATAGAAAGGAAAATAAGCTGATGTATTTCTTACATTATGATAGATAGCAGCAATGATAAAAGTAAAATTTTCTGTGAACGGAGGTGGTGGCAGTGTCAACGTCCAAATTCAAAGTGTCACGCTTTAGTTACTTTTGGAGGAGAATTAATGTATGTTTTGTTTTGCTACACGAAGTTTTATGACTGTATTTGTAATTTAAGTGCTATTTCCAACACCTTATGTGTGCAAATTAAATTTTAGGACCTAATCATAAGTGTGTATTCTCTAGGAGATATAAAACAGATGGTCAGTCATCAATGCATGATTATATTTATGGAAGGGAATGATATTTGGTTTATATATGTTGCAAAGTTTGACTAACTATTACATGTTTAAGCAAGAGATATATGGAGTGAAGTGAATTTTTTTTCACATTAATTGTTACAGCTTTTGATTTGAATAGAGGAAATCTCTCTTCTATGTAAATCATGTTGAAACCTACATATAGCTAAAAGCTGTTCACAAAGCATGTAGTTATACTATATTTTATATTCAACAGCAAAGTGAAAATTGAAAGTAATATCATTTCAATGTATTTGATTATTTGTGGTTTCCAATATTTATATATCGTGGCCCGCTGTGAAATGTCAAAGACAGCCCTGTAATATAAATATTTTAAATTTCTAAGGTAGACGAGCATAAAAGATATGAGGTTGACTTGCTTGTGTCCATCTCTCATCAATCATGCTAGTGAAGTCTGAATGGGAAGATTATCATATTAACGTGTAGAAAATTCCTGTCATGGGAATGTCACCGATGGCGATTTCTTGAACCTCTTTAGCCCAATACTTTACACCTAACTTACCTATCGAAACATAGATCTCGAAAACACCCGGCAAAAGAGCAACCTGAATTCATTCTAAGCTTGTTTATTTTAGTGGCCTGATTAAAATCCACCAATATTTTGTTTATTCAGTTTGTGGTGATTAAACTCCCAATCATTTTGATAGATCTGAAATTGGTATTGGTGATATTCATTGATGAAGTTGCCAGACAATGGGATTTAGCAGTGGAAGTACCGTTCACAGTCGACATAGCCTGCACTAGACTACAGAGCACGAGCTGGCTTTGACAGCAAATGTAGCGGAAGTCTTGTGTAAATGCCGATGAACAGATAACCGACCCTCTTCATTGCTACAGTATCTTCTCTATGGTGTCCTGCTTCCCAATAGCGGGTTCAGTCAGTTGACAATGACATTCTTTCTGCTGTTTGTTCATCGAAGGCTATGATGTAGATCGTCACCTAGTATTAAATATCTGCCAGTGATAATCAGACACATTAAATCAGATTAAACTAGAATTTTAAAGGTGAAGAAAAAAGACAAAAGGCTTTAAAATGCATAGATCTGTTCACAAACAAGTTACTTCATTGAGACGCAAGTAGTGTTTGTATTGAATAACAGAGTGTATACATTTCCTGTATAGATGTGTTATTTGGACAGGTACCTTTAGGAAACCTGTTGGTTATTTGAAAGGCAATGGGTGGCTTTTGCCTGCGTCATTAGCTCACCTGAGCCGAAGGCTCAAGTGAGCTTTTCTGATCAAAATTTGTCCGTCGTCTGTCGTTGTTGTTGTTGTCGTCGTTGTAAACTTTTCACATTTTCGACTTCTTCTCAAGAACCGCTGGACCAATTTCAACCAAACTTGCTACAAAGTATCCTTGGGTAAAGGGGATTCAAGTTTGTTCAAATGAAGGGCCACGCCCTTTTCCAAGGGGAGATAATTATGAATTTGTTAAAAATTAATAGCATTTTTTAAAAATCTTTTTCTCCAAAACCGCTGGGCCAGGAAAAATGAAACTCATATGAAAGCATCCTCAGGTAGTGTAGATTCAAGTTTGTTCAAATCATGCCCCCCCCCCCGGGGCAAGGGTGGGGCCAAAATGGCCGACCCAAGTTTAACATAGGAATATATTGGAAAAATCTTTAAAAATCTTCTACTCCAGAACCACTGGGCCAGGAAAGATGAAACTCCTGTGGAATCATCCTCAGGTAGTGTAAATTCAAGTTTGTTCAAATCATGCCCCCCGGGGCAAGGGTGGGGCCAAAATGGCCGACCCAAGTTTTACATAGGGATATATAGGGAAACCTTTTAAAATCTTCTTTTCAAGTACTTCAAAGCTATGATTAGTGATATTTATAAGGAATCATCCTCAGGTAGTGTAGATTCTAGTTTGTTCAAATAATGAACGCCTGGGGGTGGGGGGGGGGAGTAAATTCAAGCCTGATGTGCTCAGGTGAGCGCTGTGGCCCCTGGGCCTCTTGTTCTCTGATGTTCTTTCTTTTCCAAGTCTTTGAATAAGTTGTTGATACAAGTCTTTTCAGTATATAGGAAAGGAGAGCAATCTCGGTGACTGAAATGAGAGGGGGAGAAATTAACCTGGTTATTCTAAGATGACCCTATAACTAGTCTATTACTGGCAGTCTATGGCACTATTAATCATGATCTATATATGTGTCATATCATGACTAAACTGTTCCTACATATTTCCCAAGATCATGAATGGGGGATACTGTGGTAGAGGAAAGAATCAAAGCATTTATGCACTATTGTAGTAAAAAATCTTTTTCAAACAGATTTTTTTTTTTGAAAATAATATCCTAAATTGTAAAGCTACCAGCATGTAATGAATTGTATGTAAGTAGAGATCTAAAAATGAATCTCAAGGTAGCTGTGTAGGCTGATGAAGGGCTCTAACTTAGATTTGTCTGGAGGAAGAAATGCAGTATCTTTTATGTATTGATCATTGAAAAGCTGCAACCTCCATAGAGCTTGAATTGAGAGTGGATTTCTGTGGAAATATTTTATTGTAATAATATCAATTTTTAACCCGGCCATAGTGATGTGTTGGATATAAATCTGATGAAACTTTTAATCTTTGTTGCATTTTATTGCATAATGCTATTGTCAAGGTTTTTTTTTTTGTAATCATGAAGATGATTTGGTGTGAACTAAATGATGAAATTATCATTTCTTTATAATTTTTACACAAAAGTAGGTCATTATTTTATTACCAATAAAATATATAAACAAAAGCAAAACATTACATAGGAATTGGTCTTCATTGGTTCTAGCATTCAATGATTTGAGTAATTTATCTCTACAACCATAAATGGGACTTGACCAGGTTTTGGATACATATGACTCACTTTATTTGTATTGATGTTAGCTGACCAGTTTTCCACTGGCCTTTCTTGACCTTACACAAGTGACCACAATGACATCAGAGATGGCAATAGATTATCCAAATGTTTTGGTGAAAGGAAGAAGTGTCGAAAGTACATACTTATAAGGTGGCATCAACTTCTTCTGGTGATAGCTAGAAGCAGGATTCATCTTGAGGTACTCAAGTGTTAGGTCCGGGATGCAGGGGAATACACTGAGAAGTAATGAGAGTGCATGTCCTTCGGAAAAGCCAGAAGTTTCAGAGTCACATCATCTTCCCGCCACACAAATATGGAAGAGTGTTTGTTGCAGTTGTTTCAGATTTTATAAGATTGAGTAGATAACTGTAAAGGGTATGTGTAGGTATTAGTTGCAAAGACAGGTATAAGTGGTGTAATTTGGTTAGTACATAATAAATAAACAAGAATAAGTTTAAGAACAAGTGTAAACAGGTAAAAGAAGTAAAGTCAGGTATAAGTGGTATAAAGAGGTATTAATGGTATAGTCAGTTATTAATGGTTATGTATATGTGGTGTAGAAAATTCTTAGAGATATAGACGGATATAAATAGTGTACATGGTGTAGACAGGTATCATTGAGATTTAAGTGCAATAGGTATAAGAGATGTAGACAAGTAAAAGCTGTGTACACAGGTATTAGTGATGTAGACAAATATTAGTGGTAACGACAGGTATTAATGGTGTAGACAAATATTATTGGTCTAGACATTAATGTAAGTTGTGTAGACAGGATGGTGTTTGTGTTGTGGACATTTGTTAATGGTGTAGACAGGTATTAGTAGTTTAGACAGGTGTAACAGCAATGGTGTAGACAGGGATTAGTGGTGTAGACAGTTGTTAATGATGTAGACAGGTATAATAAGTGAAGACAGGTGTAACAGCAATGGTGTAGACAGGGACTAGTGGTGTAGACAGTTGTTAATGATGTAGACAGGTAATAAGAAGTGTAGACAGGTGTAACAGCAATGGTGTAGACTAGGGATGTGCGATTTTATCGGTATACCGGTATATCGTGATTTTTTGTTGTGTGATACGTATTGTGATACGGAGACCAAAATACCGGTATTTAGGTACATATGTAAAGGCCAGGAATTATTCATTATTTGTTCAATATTTCAAATTTCACTCACAAAAATTCTAAAAAATGATGTAAAAGGTGAAAAGAAAAGCATCTTACCATCCAAACATGATTAATTTTATGTACATAAACAATTTAAAATAGTGAAATTTTGTTTTTCTAGCATATTTTAAAGAAAAATAAGGACTATTCATTTAAAATCATTGTAAAAATTGCCTTTTAAAATATCATGATATTATCGTGATATTTTGGGAAAAAATCGTGATATATCGCGATACAAAATTTTTGGCGATACCCATCCCTAGTGTAGACAGGGATTAGTGGTGTAGACAGTTGTTAATGATGTAGACAGGTATAATAAGTGAAGACAGCTGTAACAGCAATGGTGTAGACAGGGATTAGTGGTGTAGACAGTTGTTAATGATATAAACATGTATAAGAAGTGTAGACAGGTTACAGCAATGGTGTAGACAGGGATTAGTGGTGTAGACAAGTGTAAATGATGTAGACAGGTATAGTAGTGTAGACAGGTGTAACAGCAATGGTGTAGACAGAAATTAGATGTGTAGACAGGAATAAGGAATAAAATATAAGCTTTGTAGACAAGTGTTATTGGTGTAGACAGGTATGAGTGGTGTAGACAGGTGTAACAGCAATGATGTAGACAGGGATTAGTGGTGTAGACAAGTGTTAATGATGTAGACAGGTTTAAGTGGTGTAGATAGGTGTTAATGATGTAGACAAAAAATAAAAGCAATGATTTAGACAGGGATTAGTGGTGTAGACAGGAAAAAATGAGTGTAGGCAGGTGTCAATGGTAAAGACAGGAATAATGAGTGTAGGCAGGTATTACTGGTGAAGACAGGGATAAGTGGTGTAGACAGGAATAATGAGTGTAGGCGTTAGTGGTGTAGACAGGAATAATGAGTGTGGGTGTTAGTGGTGTAGACAGGAATAATGAGTGTAGGCAAGTGTTAGTGGTGTAGACAGGAATAATGAGTGTAGGCAGGTGTTAGTGGTGTAGACAGGAATAATGAGTGTAGGCGTTAGTGGTGTAGACAGGAATAATGAGTGTAGGCGTTAGTGGTGTAGACAGGAATTTTGATTGTGGGCATTAGTGGAGTAGACAGGAATAATGAGTGTAGGCATTAGTGGTGTAGACAGGAATAATGAGTGTAGGCGTTAGTGGTGTAGACAGGAATAATGAGTGTAGGCATTAGTGGTGTAGACAGGAATAATGAGTGTAGGCAGGTGTTAGTGGTGTAGACAGGTATTAGCTGTGTAGACAGGTATAAGGAGTGTAGACAGTATAAGTGTTGTTGACAGTGTAAGATGGTATAGACAGGTATTGATGTATTTACAAGTGGTATATTAAGTAGTATATATAGTGCAGTAGACAGTGGTACAATGAAGGATTTTGGTGGATGCAAGAAACATAAAAATTTATGGATTTTCAATGAAGATTAGAATTGACCTGTTTCTTGTGAACTTTGTTCACTTGAGAAACAGTGTGGACTCATGAATTTCCTTGTGAATATTGGTTACTTTATAAGTACTTTGAAAGATAGTGCCATATATTTTACGTATTACAAATTCAGATTAGAAATTTATTTTCTTTTTTGCATGTTATTCGTATTCAAGAGTTAGTTTGACCCTACATATTTTAAGTCATGTTTTTAGCCTGTAAATTGGGCAGGTGTAAGAAGTTCAGGTCACATGACCTCCAAATAAAGGACAAGCTGGTCACTTCCCATCAGTATGTCATAGATAAATTGTTCCCTATTTATACTGTGTTTGAGAGCATTTGGGTGATATTTTTTAATGATCTTTATGACTTTTTAGGGGAGAAGAAGTAAACTGAGTAATGTCTCCGACTGGGAAAGAGTATAGCTTTGATTGACACCTGGGTTTAATAATAATGTTCTTACATTGCATACCTACTCAATTTGTGTCACTTTTCATCTATCACCCTTCCTTCCTCTTTGGCAGTTGATTTTCTTTAGCTAGAGGTGTGCAAGCGATGAACACTAAGACATTAACCTAGAGAAATGTTGTCTGTCCTACGGCTGGCCTTTATCCCAGATCTTCACTGAGGGAAACAACCTCCATCAGAAAATACCTGAGATTTGTACATGTACTGACAGCCCAGGATTAGTATGAACTTGTTTGATGTTTGTGTTGATGGTTTGCTGCTAAGATGATAAAACATGATACATGCAACTTTACACAACCTTTACACAACCTTTACACCCTCTCCCAAGAGATCTCGATCTGTTATCTTGTATTTTTCTTCTCGGGGATCATGTCATAATATCGACCAAAAAATTATATTGATGTAAAATTGAGGCAATGAAAGCAGATAAGGCATTTGTAGTACATGTATTGACTTACTTAATAATAATCTCACAAATTAGGACTAAGCTGGAATAGTGCTCAGGATGATCCACCTTAAGATAATCAATCAGGGACTTGTGTCAAGTATGTCAAGTAGCTATTACTTTGTCATAAATTAATAAGGTGGTAAACAAGAGTATGTGTACAGTCAAAGATAAGTTATGTAGAGGCTTATTTTGTCATGGACCAATCAACCGTGTCTAAAAGAAAAAAAAAATGTTATGTTCCACAAAATGATAATACCGTGTGACCATTAAGAAGTGTTCAGTATGTGAAGAATGTTATATGTTATGTTTCAAGATTTTTATCAACATTTTTTTTCTTATTCACAGGTTAAAATTCCATAAAAATTCAATAGCTCAGTAATTTTTTGTTTTTTGCCTGATGTGGCAGGTTAGACAGTTTCAATAAAAAAGGTGAAGACATTGAACAGCAATCAATCTCTTAAAAACTACAAACAATACAATTCTTTGCACAGAGATAAACATGGACCTCAGAAATTCCAGAGGTAGGATCAGGTACCTTGGAGGAGTAAGCATCCCCTGCTTACTAGTCACACCCACCGTGAGCCCTATGTATTGATCAAGTAGATGTAAAATTCCATTGTCAAAGAACTTTAGTACAAAAACAAAGGCCTAACAATGTGTATGAAACAATTCAGTCAAAAAAGACCCAGTGATAGGATATATTTGCTAATTAGGTCATTATAATGACCATTTACAAAATATAGGATTGCCGAGATCCCTGCAACATTAACTTATGTGTAAGTAGACCGTCTTGGTTTAAAAATTGATTGTACTCGTGCTAAGCCAATAAGAGGGTAGATAAAACTACAAAATATTACTTGCACATAGGAAAGTTGACAGTGGAGAAAAGCTGTAGTCATCTCTTTTGTCATACAATTTAGTTTTTAGTCTGCCTTTGTCATTTATAGCCAGTAAAACATTCAAATATGAAACAGATGTGGTAGTATGTGGTGTCTTTTTTTTCAAGTTCACTGGGATATATCGAGTCAACATATGAATGGAAATAACTATTGTTAATTGATAAAATGTCAATATATCTGAATGTCAAGTTCAAGGCCCCTGCAAGTGCTTTGTTCTTCTTATGTAAATTCTGCTTTATTGAATATATAATCAGGTCAGTTAATAATGGTTCACAATTGGTGCATATTGGGATTCCAACTTTCAGAAGACTACATAAATGCTGTCAATGAAAAACTCTAGCATCCTTTTGATATCAACTTCAGAAAGCTTTAATATGTATAGAATCATACTGACTTTTTACAAAGTAATAATGTTGGACCAATCATAAGAAGCGAAAATTTCCAAGATCTGTTTTATTTAAAACAGTTTTCTATGATATCAAAGAGCTTAGTTAATTTAATTTAATTTTTTATGATTAAAATTTATTATGAGAAATGGTTGTATAGTATAAAGTGTAGAAAATTATATGTTTTGATGTTAAAAGTGGTGAAGTTATCTCCCATTTTAAAATATTTTCATTCTCCAAACCAATGATTTCTCAGCATCTGAAGTCTTAAATGAAATTTTTGTGAATTTTTTTGTTCCTGATCATACATGTATAAGGTAAAGACTGAGATTCAAATCAGAAAAAATTAAAATGTAACAATTAACTTCTTCTTATTTCTAAGAATTTCTAACTTTAATGTGGCCTTTTTCTAGAACATATTGCACTTTTCTATGAAGCATTAACAAGAATATTACTTAATAAGTATATACAAAACATGTTCAAAATTAATTTTTAAAAAGAATTATCTGAAAGGTCATTTCTTTAAAAAACACACCTATTTAATTGTAAGGATCATTCATTTAAATACATGTGTCTGTGAATATTTAAGACTAAAATTTGCTAATGGGATTCATGAACTTTATCTGGTCTGATATTATTCTCCTTAATGACAAATAAACGTGTAAAAATGACACTTGCTGTGAAAAATGGTGTATATTTATTTTTTTCTGTTGAGAGTCTCTGAGAATTATAGCATCTGCGTCTGTACTCTGTTTTATAATAGCAGTGAAAGATATTAATGCAAGGCAGAGGGAAATGCAGGGATGAAGCTTCCTGAATTTGTTTTATTAAGGGGGAAGACTTGGGTGACCTCTCTTGTTTTTTGGACCAAAGATGACTGCAGATAACCTGGTTCTAAAGTGTGGAGAGTTGAAGTTCAGACATATTCATGTACATGTGTATAATTACATTTACATATTGAAGTGTATAATTATGTACAAATTATATTTTAACATATTGATGTGCTACAAGGCACTAGAGAGGGTTATAAGTAATCTTGAACTTGATCGGGATAATTTGTTTGCGATAAAAAGGGACGAGTAACAGATGGAGAGTTGTGAGCAGGTGATGGGGTAGACAACCTGTGACTGAATACACAGGTACAGGTGTTAAACAAATTACCTCAATTACCCAAATACAAAGACCAGGCCTTTTCCTACCATCTCGCAAATGTTAGTGTTTCTATACACTACAGAGACCACAGACTGTTTTTATTGCAATACATAACCTTTTTATGGTGATTTTAAAATTTTTGGTAATAATTTTTATTGTATTTTAAACCCTTTTCCTTATGGCTAAAAGAATTATTATTAATAAATGCATCAAAGCAGTTTTAAATGATAAAAGTGTCAAGATATTTCTAACGTCACCAAATTATGATCAAGAAAGTCTGATTAAGGCCAGACAGACATTGTAATTATATATGTGTTCATGCCAAGGTCTTATCAATCATTTTCTAAGCATCTTATTAATTTATCCTAATGTATCGTGGTTTTTTTAACAGGCTTGGTCCCCTATCAGTAGTGACCTAATCACGCCACTTCTGTAGGTAAGGGAGACAATCAGCTGTCGCCTCCCCCAGTGACTTCCCTTATCTTGTTCCCTCAACAGACCTGATAACTAACTTTGGTAAGCTTTTGAAATCTTTGGAAGTAACTTTGGACTTTGAGATAAAGATGTACAATTTATAGAACAATGAACGGCAGAGAATTTAGTGGTACTCTATGCCCCTTGATAAAGTGTCTTGGTGTAAGAGTAGAGGGACGGGGATGGGACGTTTATTTTTATGAGGGCACCCTCTGTCTTGCGTTTCAATACAGTCCAGTGACCAAAGGGCACTGATAAATTCTCCTTCCTGCAAATCTTTTTAGAGAGTTGGTATATTTGCTGTATAAATATGTGATGTGATTATAGCATGTTGTTGACCTTTAGAGTGAAAACATTAACATAGAATGGGTTCACAAATGTACTTAATAAATATATGACACTTTCATGTACAAAAATACTTGCCATGAATTTCATTCACAAGCAGATAAAATACTATAAGTAGACGGTTAACTGACATTTCATGCCTTTATAAGCTGATTATAAATAAGAGACTTATTATAGATAGGAAGTTTTGTAACAGTGGTTATGTTGATTCTGGACCTTGATCATAACAACTCAATTTAGCTTTTCAAGATATAAACATTATAGAAATGAATGACACAGATTGTTTCAGCTTCTGTTAAGCCGGTAGGAAGACTCAGATGACAAGATCACAGCAGTGATAAAAATCTTAATCACACAGAAATAAAAAGAATTGATTATATTCATGAGCATGCAGGGTCTGTTGCACACTGAGTGTATGACCAAGACAAGTAATGTTTGGACAGAATTCCATTATTGTGACCTTAATTAGTACCTTAGTTTGTTGCACATTCTGACCTAGAACACTAAAAGGAATACAGCAGTACACTGTAGCTGACCCAGTCTTGTATGCCAGGTTCTATTGGTGTGTACATGCTGTAGTCCTACTCAGTGTCTCCCCCTCCAGAGCATGGCAGCTTGTGAGTGGGCATTGATCATTATCCCATACTCACTACTCCACACTCCTTTTCTGTGTTGGATCCTGGATGTTGTAGCAGATGTCATGAAGTCATTTATACACTCTCAGCTGTTACCACTGGTGGCATAGCTGAGTTCTGTCCTCACACAGGCAGTGCTTCACAAAATGATATAAATACATAATTTGAATTTAATACAAATATACAAATATGTCTTTATATTGAGAAGCTCACTGATAAATTTGGCATAGGTACATTTAAGCTAATCGTAAATATTCATTTTCATAAAGATTTTTCAGACATGTTCAGAATTGACTGTGGACCATTTAGGACAGTTGGATCTCATTATATCCAAGAGTTCTGCATAAAAAGGGTTAAGAACAAGGGCTTGGGACTTTTGAATCTCTTAAACATATATATCCATTGTAAATGTATTTGAGATATTGATTTTGAGATACCGAAGTTCAAATGATTTTCATATGATTTTTGATATTTGACATTCAGTTATATTTATAATGCATTTAATGCACAAGCAAGAAAAAAGTTGTGAATACTGAAATTTTTTGTCAGACACCTTACCAGGGAGTCAATTTACATCATTTCAGTAGAGTATTGATGGGTCCTCGTAAAGTAGTGAGTGCATGTGAATGAGGTAGACATTTCTTAACCCCTTTAACAAAGGGAAGGAACTCCATTCATGTGCCTCGTTTGAGGACTTATTTATTTGATTGGGAATATCACTTAACAGCAGTTTTCTTTATGAGAATTCAGTAAATATTAAGTTAAGGTCTTTATAGATGTTTATTTAAATGTTATCTTTGTATATATAGTGAGGGATTGTAATATAAATAGGGGAGGTCAGTGAAGTAATATCATTGACATTATAGATAAATAAAAGTTTTAAGTGTTTTGATCAATACATTTAGTTCAGAGGTGTACTATAGAAAGGACTCTACCATAGCCGTTTACCTAGTAAATCGTGGTAGCATGCTATATATAATATTTATAAGTAGGACTTTACCATTTCCGTTTACCTAGTAAATCATGGTAGCATCCTATGTATAATATTTATAAGTAGACAGTATCATGCAAAATGGACAGATCAGCTTCAGCAAATTGGTTGAGTGCATGTGAGATGCATTTACTTCTGTATTTACTCCATGCATAAGTGTCAATAAGAATTATTTATGGTCAATTTAGAATGAAAAAGCAAATGTTAAAATGATTTTTATTGGTTTGAATAGATTGTTTTGTTGTTTAACGTCCCACTCAAGAATTTTCACTCTTCACTCATATGGAGATGCCACCACTTGCTGGTGGAGAGCTACAAATTCTGACCTGTACTCGATACTTTTGGCCTTTGAGCAAAAAGGGATCTTTTTCGTGCCAGCACCAACTGCAACATGGGACCTTGGTTTCTACAGTCTCATCTGAAGAACCTATTGCTAGATCCCACAGTTGGATTCGAACCTGCGATGTAAGGATCAACTCCTTACTCTGTGACTCTGTAGCAGACCCTCTAACCACTGCACCATGGGGGTGACTTGCGGTTTGAACAGAAGTTTAAAATTAAGGGAATGAGTGAGTTTGTGGTTTGATTGTTGGATAGTTTCTAAATCTTATACAGTTATATATGTGTTTAATGACTTTGAAAGCAGTTTTTAATTTAATGTTTTGTTTTTCTCATTTTCTGTATCAGACATGGCTACACCAAAGATAAATGGAAAGCTTTCCTATAGTTATCAGTACATGAATTAGTAACCAAAGTATTTTTTATAAATTTTAGTTCCCAGTATTTTGGTGTGAAGTAAATTCCAGTCAATTTTGGCAGATTGCATGTTTATATTTGACACTATGTGGTAGAATCTGACATGTTTTGTCAGCCCAGTACATGCAGCATTATTGATATGCCTGCAAGTAGATAGAAATGGTTGAGCTGAACTTAAGTCCATGATATATGAATGTGTTAAACTTAGGGATGCAAGGATCGAGAACAAATAATTTGACATCATTCTCTTTTTATAAAGCACAAGGAACATCGTTTTCTGAAATGAATGATTATTTTATTTCAATTATGTGTATCTCTTGTGGTTTTTCAGACTTGGTCATAAAGACAAAAATGTGTTTGATCCAATTCAGTATTCAAATGAGACGCTGCACTTCATTTCATTAGATTTTGACATTCAACCTTTATGGTTATTAATATATTTACATCAAATGGGACATAAATATAATTTGGTGATAGATTCAGTGATTAGAATATCATTATCTGGGGCAAGTGACCCCCTACCCCCTTTCCAGTATGTTTTTCTTGTGTTTAAGCATCTTGTTTCTTGTTTTTTCTCTCTTGATTACTACAGACCACGTATAATAGGCGAAAGAAATATATGGGTAAATGTATTCTGTTAAATCTTACATGTGTAACATCTTGACGAAGAGTATGATTAAAATCTGGAAATGCTTCATTAAACATGACAATAAAATTCAACAGCTTGGACCTCATTTCACATATTGAAATATAGAAAATCCCCAGCATTTACACCTCCTTAAAGACTTGAATAAACACTATTTAGATGCAAAACAATATTCCATAATCATATTTTACACCTTGATTCACAAAATCTATTATAGCTGGATGACTTTTTGGTTTAATCTGACTTTGATATTTAATCAGATTTCATGGAAAGGGTGAACACCATATTAAAATCTCACACCCTTTCCAAGTCAGGTTAGGATTTTTGATTATGGCTACTTGTGGTTCACTGGGTCGAGAGAAAGTGATCGTATCACAAAATTATGAAGCATTCATCTTTTTAACCCAGTTTGAGACTGGGGATTACCATCATCAATTCATTGGGATAAACTTTCTTGGAGTGAATGTACACATAATGGTCATAAAACCCAGACCTGTCACATATGGTAGCCTCGTATGCTTGGAATGAGGTCAGCTTCTGTGAATAGGCACAAATAGCCTCTGAAAAACTACTGTCCTAGAGCTTTAATATTTATCTTTTCTATTTCATTTATTGGAGCCATATTTACACACTATATATACATGTACTGACAATATCATTTGCTAATTTTGGTAATATTTTTT